>UELX01000637.1:0-67580 GCA_900480035.1 Eupelmus urozonus | reverse complement strand
TGTATATTCTATTAGGTATAGTTTAAATTATAATACGACCACTTTTCAAGTAGTTTATTGAATCAAATATTAAAAGCTTTGAGCATAATAATTATTCTTAATGACTAAGATTTTCACCTTCATTATTATAATAACGTTACAGCAATCATTCGAGAGACAAATTAAAAATATTAAACCAAAACAATTGGTTAACACCGTTCTTCTTTAAACAGAGGCAAATGCCGCGGAAAAGCGCGGTATTTACAAAACTACGGCAAAAAACAAAAGGGGCAATAAAAGAAAACAATGTAACTGAAACTACAGTGTACAATCACCCAGCTGTAATCACCCACTTAAAACGATCGGCTGAATCGATAAGATCGATACCGGGAATCGTAAAAAAGAAAAAAGCCGGTCAATAAAACCTCCGCACAGCTGTTGCTGGCTGAGGCTTTGTGCGCGTGCGCGCGCACCTAGCTCAGTCACAACCGCGCGAAACAATGCAAACTGACAAGAAACTCCGCTCTGGGCAATAAGGAAACAATCACCGATGCAAGTAAGTATACGCGCAGGTGAACATAATAACAGTAATGTAGCAACATCAAAAAAAAAAAGAGAAAGAGTGGACTATATAGGAAAACTTTACTAACCTGGCCTTGCGCTCTAGTTTCCCCGAGACCTCGTTCCTCTTCAAGACGAAGGGCAACCTGTTGCTCACGACGATCATGCTGCCGTTCGACGAGTAACTCCGCGCCTCTGTCCTCGACTCTGCTCCAGACATTTTTGCCGATTAATCAAAATAATCAATGAATTTGATGAAAAATCGATTGTTTTTATTCCCGCGGTTATAGAGTCCTCCTTCTGTTAGGTCGTCGCGCGAGGTGTTAAACGCGCGCTCTCGATCTCAACACTATCCTGATCCTGTGCGCGAGTGTTTCGGGCCCGGCTAAAGACCCATGATTGATGCAGGCGACGAGCTTCTCTCTCCTCTATCTATCTATCAGAACGTCACTGTCTCTCTTTTTCTCTCGAGCTGTATCTGGGGAAAATGTAAGCTGCGCTTCGATGCGTCGTCGGAGCGGCACTGAGCGAGCCGCCCGCGGTTTATTCGAACTTAAGCCTGCTGCCGCGCTCCCGCTGAATATCGAAAGAGAGAGAGAGAGAGAGAGAGAGAGAGAGTAAGAGAGGGTCTCTCTCGCGCTCGCCAGCGGTCCAAAGTGCGAGGAAACGGTGGTCTACGTGTCTTTCTCCTCCGCGAGCAAGCTATTCTCCTATATCCTATCTATCGATGTCTCCGAGAGAGCGAGAGAGGGAGAATAGTGCGTTTGTGTGCGCGGCTTCGACCTCTCGACCCTCTTACACATACATTGAGAAAAGAGAGAGAGAGAGAGAGGGTGGTGGGGAGGAGGAGAAAAAGAAAAGCGATCCGGGGTTATCTCCTTATCACTGCCGAAGAGCCGTCCCTCCTCCTCTCTCGCTTTTGCGCGCGCTGATGGCTGTATTATCATCGCGAGAGAGTTTCTCTCTCTCTCTCTCTTTCTTTTTCTTAAAACTCTATCGAATCCTCTGGTGCTCCTTTTTTTTCTCCCCCACGACAATAAAGCATATGTTGTGCCGAGAAATGTTCGGCTGTGTGTGTATGTTTGAATTATGCGAATTGTTTTGTTCTCTTGTTCTCTTTGGCCTGTTTGTACGCAAGCTTTCGGCCGCCGAGCTTGCGTCTGTTTCTCTGGCGAGCTCGAGCGCTTTATATGGGCTTGTGAGATTGCAGGAAGTCGTTTGTGAGAATAATTAAATTTGGGAGGTGCTGATTTTTATGGTGATTTCTAAGATTGAAGGTATGAGATCAGGTTCTATTTGAATATCGTTAGAATTGAATATTTTAAAGGATGGGATAGCCTATATGCTATGTTTCGATGTAAGGGATGCTTTCAATTGAATGCAGTTATGATAGCAAGATAAACCCTAGGATAGTGAAAGTTTCAGTTCAGCTGATCTATTATTTCGGAGTATTCTGTAAGCTTTTTTCTTTCATGTTTTTTTTCAAGTGCAAAATTTGATTAGAGTTCAATTAGAAAAAAATTAACTCCAATTGAACAAAATATTTATTTACCAATATTGATTTACCAAAAATACAAGGGAATCAAAATTTAATAGAAATAATAATAAAAATAATTTAGATAAACTATCGAAAATAATTAGGGTTGGATTGATTTTTTTCTTTTTTTTTCAATTAAACGAGCGTATTTATTACTGCCCCAGACGAATAAATAGAACTGATTGTTAAACAAAAAAGAAAACAAAATTCACGCTATTGTCAACATGCTGCGTGATAAAGCTCAGTCTTAAAATTTTCTCTCGTCTAAATCCGTTAGACATTTACGACTCGCACGCAACAATATAGATAATAAAATAAAAGAATTCCGTTTGCTTTTCCATAAAATTAGATTTAAATACCTTACAATAATTATAATAATTTATTTTTGTAAAAAAAATATTATTTTGGTAAAATTACTTTAAATTAAGAAAGTATAAATTACTAACAGTAAAAATCTTAATTTTCATTATTTTGTTAGATATTCAAAAATGATTAGTTGTTGAACAGAATTGGTTTCAACCTATTTAAAAAAAGATATTTAAATTCGATTAATATTAAGTATTAATATTTAATGTTGAAATAGTAATTTTAATGTATTTTAACTTTACGTTAAAACTTTTAATACAATTAATACATCGATTAACATCTCACAAGTGTCTAAAATATAATCAATTATTTTTACTTTAACCAACAAACTTCATCATCCTAATTTATGCGATATAACTCAATAAATCTGGTTTGAACCAGAATTGATAGTGATATCAACTGAAAACTTTAGCCATACGGACTATCTACGTATAAGTCGAAGATGTGACGACTGGAGACTAACTAAATTTTACAGTTAAACTACAGCGATTAGCGCAACTTCAAATTAATGATTATAGTTTCTCTTATAATGAATAAATACAACTAAAATGTAAAGCGTTTATTTATAAATTAATGTCTTTACAACAACCACTACGACAACAATTAAATAGCTTTCTACAAAAAATTTTAAATAAAATAAAGTGACAGATAAATCCCCGTGCAATATTTATTTGTCCTTTTTGGACAAGCTATCAGTCTCCTCACATTTTTCCTCAATTTTATCATTCTCATTTATTTTTCTCCATCTCTTTTCGGCCTTAATAGTTTAAAATCATCATCAGCTGTCACCATTACACTACATACCCCCAAACACCGTAACACTAACTATTATCACGGGTTTCCGCTCTTTCACCAATCCCATTATCAAAAACACGCGGCAACGATATCGCTGATTTCACCGAACTATATACGTCCGGCGAGCTCTATTGTATACCAATCTGCTGGATACTTGTAAATATTGGCGTTAATGACTTTTTACGTGAGTCCAAATATAATGAGACCTGTGACATGTGATGAGATATGCTGTGACTTATCTAGCGCCAATGACGAATTTGGGGGCGTGGTTGGCTGGACACAATTTTCTATGTGTATAAGAGGAAATCGGAAAAACTACGATATAACGATCTAAACAGTAGTTAAAAGATTTGTTCAATAACGCTAATGTTTTACATATATTCAAGTTTATTAGGTCAATTGCTTTGTTTGAAATAAAGCAATCTTTTGAATCTTTTATTTTAAATCATTGAAAGTTTTACTATCACGTAAATTAAAGTTGTATGAACGTTAATAGCTGTTAAGGTATGCCCATATTTAATTTTTTTAACGTAACGTAGTGTAACAATTACCAATTTTTATATATTTTTTAAAAATTATAAACTCAAATAATACTTTGTTACTTTCCAAATAATTTAAATATAGCTTTCTTAGAATTTTCTGTATTCACGTTTAAAATTTGTAAATAATTTTATAAATAACTTTAGTTTAAAAAAGGAGAAATAGATCACTGATATATTCTACAAAATTTAGAACTAATTAAGTATAATTTACTAAAAGTGTATTTAATTAATAATTTTTTAGTACAATAAAGTAACTTTTTGAATAAAAATTAGGGAACACCTTACTTTTTAAAAATATTGACCTGGTTTATAGAATGTTTTTATTCGCATCACCTAGTGAAATAACAATTGAAAGATAAGAAACAAAACAAATTCATTCATTATTTCCGGTTAGTAAAAAATCACATTCGTATACAAAACCCCTCGTCACATTCTTCTCGAGCAAGCGTCCCAACGAAAATCCAGCCAGCCGCCTACAAATAGCTTCGCGCCAACCACCCACGCAAAACCCCCGGCTCAGCGCGCTCATTTTTTTCGCAGATGCAGCGCCTCGATATAAAATACGACTTACGCGCGGTGACACATAAGAGCCCGAGTGCTCTCCGCGTGAGAGCCTCATGATGTTGCCCCACCGAACCGCATGCGCGAGCACGCGAGTCGACTTTTATATATTTACAATTTTCCACTCCTCCTCCAGCACGGCGCGCAGGTCAATTTTTACTCTTCTCGCAGAGCACAGCGATGTAAGAAAAAATCGTGATGCACACACGGAAAATTCGCGGAGTGGCACTTCGTCAAAGTTCAGGAGTTTAATTGCCTCTTTATAAGAAATTATTGAGAAATGGTGAGTGACGTGGGCGATGGAAGAGGGGAATTATTTGGATCTGGAGGAAATATCTTAATGCTCTGACTGCGTCACGGTGTAACGTGTATTTTTCAATTGACGAAGTTTTCTTGTTTGATTCTGGGAACGATTTATTCTATAATAATGGGAATCTTGTAATTTGTATAATTCCATTTAAAATAGATAGAAATTTTAAAATGTGTATGTACGAAGATTATTGTTAATTACATATTTTATGTTAAAAAAGATAATTAACGTTAAAAAATAAGACTTTATTACTTAATTTATCAAATCACTCTTCTGATCGTTGTTTCATTTTTATTGTAATTAAATTGTATATTTTTTGTTTGATTATGTAATGTACGGAAAACGGAAGCTGATAAGTAAAAGGAACAAAATACAAGTGAAACATAAAAACAAGATATTCTTCAGTTAATATTAACGAGCATTGGATGATTTATATCGAAAGGCTTATGCTGTATAAAATGTCTATCAAAACTGAGAAGCGATAACTATGAAAATTCTATGTGACTCTGCTAAGTTACAAGTGAATAGAAAATAAAACGATTAGTACAATCATATTATGCGCGATGTCGAAACGATTCTTATCAAGAAAATATATCTTTTTGAGCATTTTGATGAATAGTTTTATCCGTAGTCATTTTGTTTATACAAACGTACTTTCTACAAATTACGAAATGATCTCATCACGCGTTAATAAATCAATTATAATTCATAAACATTTCAGTATCAGCATTTAAAAAAACTGAATTAAGTATGTAGGTATATAGAATTTTAAGTTAACAAGGAAATTTCGCTAATAACCCATTTAAAAAAAGAGCAAATTGTACCAATTTTGTCCACAAAAATAATTTGTATGTACTAGCAAGAAAACTTTTCATAAACAACATTAATTAATTCACAATTATATTAATTTCAATGCAAATCTACATGGAATTTTTAATATTTTGATTAAATTTAATATAGTTTTGTATTACATTTAATGTACTTTGATATACATATCAAAAACTTTGCTTCTAGTCCATGTACATTAACTTTATCGTAAACACATTTGACAGTGTACAAATAATGTTCAAAGCATTCTATTTTTCCCGGATTCCCTTCATTTTCTCAATACTCTTCTATACCTAACGAAGCATCAACGAACTTTCTCGGAGATTTCTGACTACGCGAAACTCTTCTCTCTCTCTCTCTCTCTCCATGACAAAGAAAAAGAAGAACAAGCGAGCGAGTTTCAGACAAAACGCGCACAGCAGACAGCCCAGTGAGACGTCTGTCTTAGACGGAACTTTTCTACTTAGAGCTGCCGCGTGCGAGCGAACAGCTGATGTCAAGGCCCTCCTCGTCGGCCTACCACACGCATCGAGTGGGCGTTTTCTTTTAGGTGTGTGCTCGCGAGGAGCTAATAGACTGCTGACCTTAAACTGGGTCGTGCACCCGGCAAAAAATAGAGTACTAGAGCTTGCAACGGTGATGTAATCGGGCGCTGTAATTATTACCGGCTTGTACCTTCAAAATCGGGTGATTTCTAAACTTTGGAGTTTCTACACCTATTTTTGCAATTAATAATTATTATTAGGGTTTGCTGGAAAGTTGGTAGGAATGGTTTTATGAGTAATATCGAAGTATTTATAATTTTGGAATTCAGTAAAAGTTTCTATTAATAACCGGTCCTAAATAGCGTCGTAAACGATGACGTGGAGACGAGACTCGTGAAAATCACGTGATTTTGTAAATAAAATTTTCTTACTTTTTTTGTTAGATTGATTGATTTGTAAACTTGATCCATTAGACAAAAAAGATTCTCTTATAGAGTATGAAAACATATCAAATCTTTTTACATCTTCTAAGTACTGAATTTAATGACTTCGAACAAGCGTGAATATTAAGGAGAATAATGGTGATGAAAACGAAGATTTTCTTACTGCTAACAAAGTTTCTCGTTAAGACCTTAAGGGGAGGACTTAACGACATTGTTAAACTTAAGTATCAAATTCATGGAGAGGAGAATCGCCGGCTTCCGAAAACCAATACTTTTACATGCTGATATAGTTATACACGCGATGGAAAAGTTTCTGACCTTCAAGGTTACGAATTATTTCTGTTAAACCCAATCAGAAATTCTAAGCTTTAAGATATTAATATGGTCAGGTATTATTTAGGACATCTATAGTGTTCTAGTATATTATTTTAGCAATGTAACGGTAAAAAAGATTTGCCATTAATTGTTTTTAAGAATAAAGAATTTTTATTACTTTTAATAATGATTATTTAAATTTATGTTTGTATTTTAAAAAATTGACATCAAGCTGTTAAAACATTCTTTTGTTTACCAAATATTTTCGGCATTACTTTGTAAAAAAGAATGGTTGATATAAAACTTTTTTAATAAGAATTACTTTATTAAAAAAAAAGGATATTTACTTATTTGTTATTAATCATGAATTATACTATATTTGAAAATTCTATTACATTATCTGCGTATATTTGTATATCAAAACTATATCGGTATTGAAAATGTGAATATACTCGAAAAGCAAACGTTTTAATACGTTGACAGAAATATTTTCTCTACACTAATAGTATAATCACACATAAACTATGCCAACTTTCTTACAATGTAAAACAAAAACACAAGCAACCTTTTGCATGTGAACATCACCTACATAAGATTGTTGAACAATTTATAAGAAATGCTTTTATTGCAATAAAATTTAATAATTAGCAAAATATTTACCAAATTTCTTATATAAAATATTACTGTAAGTAATTGTAATATGATTCATTTATAATGAATACATTATAATATATTATAAGATCAAAAAACAATTTTAATTTTGATTATCCAGTCAAAATTTATCTATGCTTTAACAGCTTAAAGTGGAGCTGATAGCATTTTGCGGGTACTCTAATTTTAAGTAACTGCAACGACCTATATTTAATTAGCGTAGAATAAATTTCTAACAATGTTTCTGCGAACAACCTCAAAACCAAATTCGAGACTCATTAGTGTTAATCAATGATAATTACGTAAACATCTGCTACGTAATTCCTGGCATCGATTCATATAAAATGGTGATTGTAATTTCTCCTCTATTTTCTCTATTTATGTAAGAGCATTTCAAAATTAATTTATTGCAAAATATAGAATGTATTTCAAAGTATTGTAAATTTTTGTTTTAAAAATTAAACATTATTATCAATTTTTAAAGTTAAATTAAAAGCACATTTGCTTTAAATGATTGTTAATATATAATTCCAAAATGAATAAATTCAAACTAATATTTTTTTAAAACAAGCGAATTTTCTTTCTTTTATTTTTTATTTTCTTTTGACATCAAAGTGACATTTTAAATATAATTAATACTGAAACTAAAACCTGAAACTATCTGACAAGCTAAGGTTCAAAGACTTGCAATTAATTAGACCAACCTGCAGGCACTTGACACGTTGTGTAACTTCACAAAATTCGGTGCCTGCGGACTAAATGTTGCTATTTTTAAAAATATGCAGTGATTCAACGTACGGACTTAACTTTTTGACATGATTCTAATTGTTACAAAAATAATACAGATTTTCAAGGTAAATCTTAAATGATGCACACTTTCTTGTTACGTACCATATAAGTTAATTTTTCAGAAACAAAATACTCTACATCGTCACAACTATATTTTCTAAATTGCTCATAAATCATGCAATAAATAACCAAGAATAATCATTTAATTGCCTCGCATAAAAAAATTCTTCGACGCAATCAAATATTTTTAATTTCCATTGCCGCGCTGCACCGAACGTCAAAACCCATTGTATAACACACCAATAAGCATCGTATTACAAGTCAATAACAGAATTTTAAACGAATGAATGAATGACGCGCCGATAAGAGGGATTAACTTAATTTCAACCCGCGTCTCGCATGAAATTTACAACGACCGCTTACATCACAAGCTTTGATCTTATGCAGTCGTACACGCGCTTTACAGCTGGGTTACATACGCGCTCGCAACGAAAACTGATAACGGCACTTTTCAGCTCACGCGGAAGAGCCGAGCTTTATCTTATCAGCGCTGAAATCCTCTGCTTTTCAAGTCCGCGCGCTCGTCTCGTAAAGCGCGTCGCCGCGCGACATTTCCCTTTTTTTCCATTTCTGGAAATGTTCGGTTTTGTAAATAAACGGAAAAATAGCGAGCGCGTGGAAAGTCTGTGGTGTCGTAAAATTGATAGTGCGGCGGCGGGAAAATTTAGCGCGCTTTTTCCACTCCTGGCTTTTTGCCATCGGAGCGTGGCAGGTGTATGCAAGGAGTTTGCGAGGGGTAAATATTTAGCTTGCATTCAAGTGCAAGACTGCGTAATGCTGGGTGATGATTTAAAATGTATTAAAGATTGTAGTTCAAAGTTAAGCGCTTTTGAACGTTTTAGAAGCGATAAAAGTGAAATACTGTAAATTAAGATGGTACTTTGAAGGTGGGTAGTAAAGAATCTGTTTCACGTGAAAACTGGAAATGTAATTGTTCTAAGCACTGCATGACACGGATGAGTAAGAGAAAACTGGGTTGAAAAATAGAGAAGAGATTTAAACAATTGCTGAAATGGTGCAAATTACTTTTTTTACTTATAATTGTTTTAAGTTATATTTTTACTGTAAATTTGTAATCTTATAAAACATTCAGAGTGTAGTTACTTTGTTAAAAAATTGATTCAAACTATTTTTTTTCTTTTACAACCAAGCTCAACACGGTAAGATAATAATTATAGATCTCAGCATGACTTCGATAATATCGGTTGAATATTTTAGTTAGACTATAATTTTTCAAGAATTCTTATCATTTCAGTATTCTTCATAATTATCGATTGTAAATATTAATTAAAGAATAGAAAACTATTTCTAAGATACGGTTGTCGTCAATCTTGAAATTAAATTTTAAAATTGATTGAATACTGATAGTAATTAGGTCATTGGATAAACTCATTATATCTGAGTAGAAGTACGAAGTATGACGAACTTTAAAATTCAGAACGACTAATAAAGGTAGCGCAAAATGCAATTTAATATCAATGTAAAATTGAAAGCGAACAGATTGAATCTTCTATATAGATCAAAAGTAATATTTTATTCCATTTCACTTTTTGAGATCCGATATTATATATTAAAATAAACAGTTACTAAATGCAAAAATTGTAACGTATCAAGATATCAAAGAAAATTTATCAAATATGCGTAACCTTTTTGTTTTCTGAAATCTCGTTAATTTTTACTTATTTTGCAAAAAAAAATCAAAATGCCCTTGAAAAAAATTATATTTTATCGTTAAATTTATTTGGTAAAATAGATCGCATTTCAAATAGTTTGATAACAAAATTATCTTTAAGAGAAATGAAATATTCAACATCAAACCAAGAAGAAAAGCATATAATAAACAAAATTCGGAAGTCGCAAAAACTAAAATGCTTATTTTAGAAAAATCAATCACAGCCTGACTCACTACGCATCGTGGATCAAAGCTAGAGTTTCATCCTTTGTATCCGCGTGCTCATTGTTCGGTTAACGCGACTGCCGAAGGGGCGCATCTTCCCGGTTCTCCTATATATACACTAGGCACGAAACAGGGTATATATACATAAATGTATATAAAGCAACTACGCACGCTTTTTCGACATTTCTAACAATATACAATCAAACTTCATTCGGAACGTCGACACGACGTTTGCCTTTACGACGTTTGTTAATCGATATCCTCTATTGTTAAACGCAATTTTTACGTTGGAAAATTTAGCATTTTGACGAACAAAGGCAGCTCGCGAAGTGCGCGCTAAGGTACATTACTGCTAAGCTACATTACAAAGGATGCAATTGTTTGATAGCGCTGAAATATTTGCACTGGAGTTCTCGGAATTCAAATGTTAATCAAACGTTCCAATCGAAGGATTTTTATTCCTTCCAATGCAATATCATTTAAAATACGCGAAACTAAACATTTAACGAATAAAAAGTAATATACGCTGAAAACGTAAGTTTGATTAAAATCAGCAGTCGGCAAAATTAAAAGCCCGAACAAAAACAAAAGCAAGCCCGGACATTGGCAGCGTCCATCAATAAATAATCACTTTCGGAGCAACAAGTACATACTCCAAAACGCCTCTAACCTAAATCTACTTTTAAATCCACACTTGCTACCTGGATCGTTCCTCCTCAAAAAAGCAACAAAACCGCCAAGCTAACTAACCGAAAAAAACCCGTGTTTTTCCACTGTACACACGTGGAACGAGCGCATCAAAGCCCAAGAACCCGGTATACATAAACAAAAGTCGCGCTACGGCTCGTGTATACATTCGCAGTGTCTTCCTAGACGAGTTTGCAAATCGATAAAAGTTTCTCTCTCGCGCGCGGGAGAGAGACAGAGAAAAATCCGGAGCAGCTGCGGGACTATACCTACTCCAAACCGAGGGTGCAAGATTAAAAAGCTAGTCCAGCATCAACTGGCAGCCGGCTTTTTTCCTCTCTCTCTCTCCCATATTCGTTACGTCACTCGCGCGCGCTGTCAATTCCAGGCTTGATTCCACGAAGAGATTTTGGAAACGAGCGACTACATCGTGGTCTTTTAAAGGAGGGCGCAGAAGACGCCGGCTGTCTTACTGCCGCCGGCTGATTGCCTATCGACGACAGAAGGAGGACGGTCCTATTACCAGCTCTACTTACGTGCGTCAGGATGAAAGCTCCGCTTGAATTAAGTATACACAACGATCGACTTTCTCTCTTCTTTGCTTCGTCCTTTATCGCGCTGTCTCCTCTCGAAGAAGGCAGGCTCTTGCCTGTCTATGTTTTCTGTATGCGTGTGTGCTGTCTCGCGCGCGCCAGCACCGAGACTGTCCAGCTCGCTCCTTTTATTTTTTCGAGAAGGTACCAGCACGGCTGTGAGAACGGAGTAATAGTGCTGAGCGGCGCGCGCTGATGGCAGAGCCCTTCCTTCCCGAACGTTCGCCGGCACTCGAATGATCGCATCGATTGGCGCTGCGCGGTCAGGCCTGCCAACATTACCGGTTGAGTGAGACGAGGTGCGAATGGGAGAGGGACAGGTGTGGGAGCTGGGTTTTTTGGTTTTGTTGGTTGAGGGCTGGGTGCAGGCTGGGATTTGGAGCGAGATTTGGATTTTTGGGTGGATAGGGTTGAGAGTTGAGGGATGGTGGGGTTTGGTATTGGGGAAGTTTAAGGGTTGCTTTGTTTTGATGGTGTTTAAAAGATTAACGTAAATTAATAATATTCAAATGGGAGACGAATGATTTTAAATTTTTAAAAGAGAATATGTTTTACATATTTTTTAAAGCAGTTTTCTAATGAAGCATTTAAACTAAGAGTTGTGTAGAAATAAAATGGAGTAGAAAATAATAGTTGACTTACAAACATTGTATAAAAAACTGTTTTTATGCAAAGCAGAAAGCAACTGGAAAGTTTATAATTTTAATCAAGGAATCATATATAACAATTTTATTATATTAAAATACAATAAATATTTTATCTACGTCAAGTTCAAATTTAAAAAAATATATATATAATTTACGTTTGTTAAATTAAAATTAGTTTTAAAAAAAGTTTATGATATGATATTTTTTTATTATTTTATTAGCTTTTATTTTACGTTCGTTATTTTTTTTTATTACATTTTAATAAACTATTCTGCGGCTGCTTCCTATACAAAGTAAATAAATTCATGTTTCCTGTTTTCAAGATATTGAGGTTTTAAAGTTTGAACGTGCGACCGAGATTAAAAACACGAGTTGGAATATAATAGTTAGCTAATTCATTTAGGTACTAAATACTAATCGCAGCCAGAACTTGAAGATATGCGCTTTTTTTCTTACTGTAAACTAGTAAAACGTTCGAATCATTTGAAAAGCTTAAGAGTGAATCAGCATTAGACTTAATCGTTTTTAGGCTTTTTATTATTAATTTCATATAAGTAATAGCAAAAATTTATTAAAAAGTAACTTTTATTAAGAAATATTAGTAAATTGAAAACACTTTATTTATAATCACTTTATGGTTTGATACTAGTGTATTATATTTATAGTTTCTCAAGTAAGTTTAAATTCATTTTTCGAGAAAACTCATGAAATTAACAGTTTTATATTAAAACGTATAAGTAATCAAGATGGGAAAAATGTTATTACAATATTTAAATTGTTCAATTTTCACGATATATCTTTCGTAATTAGACACGACCGATACGGGTCTTACTTATTTATCAGTAAAAATTGTAAGCTAATAATAAGATTGCTTTCTACAACACTTAAAAATGATAGCAAACTATAACCAATATTACTTGATTATAAGTAAAGCGATAAAAATATTAATATTTTATGTATCTACAACAGTTACAGGAACGTGATGAAATCATCGATAATAAAATATTGAACATCTTTATCTCTTATAGTTAAAATTTAATCGATTAGTTCAGACCTTCACGCTGTATGCAGCGTCCATAAAAAAATCACTTTTCGTGCTAAAATATCTCCAACAAATGAAGAATAATATATTTGTCTTGTTTAATTAACCCTTTAACGACGAGAGCCATTTAACCGCAACAAAAATATTATGTTATTTCATTCGAAGACGATAAAAATAACAAAGCACACGTTGTTTTTTAGCACATAAACTTTTTTACGCTTAAAGTATTCGAAAAATAAATTTTTTATGGAATTATCAAGCATAAATAAATGCATTTATTAAATACTTATTTAAAAAAAATTTTATCAGTATTTTATGGAATTTTTCAGCTTATTATCGTATCGCCGTGCGAAGTAAAGGATTTTTGATAAAACTAGATTATTTTCTAGTAGAGTAATATGGTATTCTAAATCATCAGTGTGAATATATATTGTTAGAATTACTGAAAATACAATATCTGTAATGTACAAAAATGTTCTACAAAAATATTTTTTGATGAAAAAGTTATATTTTTACTTAAAAAGTAGTAGTCTTTAGTTTTGCTAAATTAATAAGCACGTTTTAATTTTTTTTTATTTATTTTCAATAAACCTTTAGTGCTCAGGTACATTACAAAATTTGAATTTATTATAAAATTGTTAACATCAAAATACGAATTAAATTAAAATACAAAATCATTACCAATTACATATTCAAATTAATATTTAAGGAATCGTAAATTTGTTTTTCTTACATCATCATAAGTACAGACATTCCCCAGTCTTATTTATAATTATACTTAATATACATTTATCTAGTAATACTTATATTGTATAAAATAGATTTACTTTAGTACTTAGAAATATTGTAAAAGTCATTGTAACAGATCTTTGAGTATAACAATACAAAAATATGTTTCATTAATGCACCCTATTAATACTGAACATAAACTATTTAATTATGAGAAAATTTACTAAGACTGTCATGGTTAAAAAGCTTTATAATTTTGCTTTTAGTTAAAATTTAAAAAATTGTAAACATTTTACTGTTTTAATGAGTGCTATAAATAGTAGTAGATAACTATTATTAAAAACATATTTCATTATCAATATCATTAAAATGCTTTTTATCAATACGCATATTGATAATGAACACAAAATCATAGTCAGTCAGTTCTTTTTCATTTCCTTACTCATAATATTTGTCATTATTGTCGCTTATTTATGTAACAAATTATTTTAGTAAAATTGTACTAAATAAATATATGTAGAAACTTAATTATGTTTCTACATTTTCTGAGCTAATATTTTTAACTTAATAAAAATACTAAAAACCTTATAAGCATTTTTACCTATCAGATTAATTATAAATCTTAGGGTAAGATGAACCAACTAGATCTTCATTATTTGAATGTTGTACCCAAGTTTGAATCGTTATTTTCTCACCTCCCAATAAAACTTTACAACTTTTATTTGGTCTTGCATAAAAGCATAAAGTGTAGAGAGCTATTTCAAATTCTGGTGGAGTTCCAACAAACATCGATGACAACTTTACTTTCTCCAAATATGAAAGATAAAATTTTATCACAGCTGCTTTCTACAATTAAAAAATTTTAGACTGTAAATATCAAAAGGACACAAATGTGTTTAATAATCAATAAACACTTACATTAGCTAACTGCATCTTGCTAATATATCCTAAATAATTTGCTTTATTATCGTACTCTTCTGTGGCAAAAAAGATCCAATTATGTAGTCCTGTTATATGACTACCACGTTTTCTTTCTACTAAGAAAACATGTTCAAATCCAGAACTTCCAGCTAACTGAGTGTGATTTGATCGAGAATACTGATGGAACCAAATCTTCTTTAAGACCTTTCTGTATTCATTTAAATTTTTAGGAAAATATCCTTTGCTAGCCAGAAAATCCATTGTATGAATCATTATACCAGTGTTTAGTAATCCATCGATGAATTCATTTTCTTCCAAATTTTCTTCAGGTGTTACTACTTCAGCATGAAGTGAATTCATATTATAATTATCATATAATTTACGCATCAATGTAATAGTTGGAACTGTCTCAAATATATCTCTTGGTACAATAAGTAGGCTAAAAAAGATTAAAATAATTAGATATATAAAATCTGTTTTAAATTATCAACTAAAAACAAGTTTAAATTTTAAAAGTAATACTTTTACATACAAAGTTTGTAATATTTAATAAAAATAATTAATTTCCTTTTATTATTTTGATTTTATAATAGTTTAATAAATTATTAAAATTTAAACATGTGTACAGATCAAGTTTTTCAACAAGATCTTTTAATTAAATGAGATTTATATTACGGTTCTGGAGCTTCATCTTTTGCATCCTTAGAATCTCTTTGCCCCTGATAATTAATATTCATATATTGAAAAATGCCATTAGGGATTTTATCAAAAAGTTCTTCCGACACTTTCCTCAATTCTTTAGTGCTTATTAATGAGTTTTGCTCCAAACCATGGTGGTGTGCATTATGGTTATGATGATGATGATGACTATGACCTATTACAGAAGTAGGTAATGATAATAACAAACAAATAGTAACAAAAATAATACAAATATTTCTCAGTTATCCTAACCTGTCACAGTACTGTATGCAAGTAAGAAAATGAGGTAGTAAAATGCACCCTTTATTCCAGACATTTAATATACTGGCAAATTTATCTTAACAAAAACAGCAACTGTTTGGTCACATTTACTTATTTCTGTAATAAAAATCGAAAGATTTATCCATTAAACAACTTTTTTGTAGCTCTTCAACGAGGGTGCTGCATAACTGAGGAAAAGGTTATGTTAGCCAAAACAAATGAGTGACAACAACAACACGGAAGAGCAGATACTGTAGCAAATTTCCATCTTAGACAAGTTCCATATATATACTTTGTGGCGGTCGTTGTGCAAATATGGAATAACGCTAAAAAAGTTAGTAAATTTTTTAGTTTTGTATTGTTAAAATTCCTATTTGGTGTTAAGGTAAGTTAAATTAATGCTTTCAATTTCTAATCAATTTAAATTGGTTTCAAATTTTGATTTTCATCATATTTTTATCAGTTATTTTTTGTAAATCAAATTTCACTCTAACCTCAAAGAATGTTTCCAAAAGGATAATTTTTAATTGTAAATATAAATAAAAATGAGTGCTTTTAATGCATTGTCTGTTATTAAAGTTTTATTAAAGGACTCTTTATTTTTAACTTCTCTTATGTTAATAAGATTTTTTAACTGAAAACTTTTAAGATAACAACAAAATATTAAAATAGTTTTTTTATAATTAATTAGGAAATTTCTTATGAAAAATGGATATCGATAATCCTACTCCAGAAGACTTGCAGAGAAAGTTATATTTTCTGATGGAACAACTTCAACAGATGGCTAGTGAACTTCCTCCAAAGTATCAAATGAGACTTCCATATGAGTTACTATCAGGCCTAGCGAATTCGTTACTAAATGATACTATTTTTGAGATAGTAAAAGGTTTAATGGAAATTCAACATGTAACAGAAAAGCATTTATTTCAACAGCGATTACAATTAATCAATCAGCAACAAATTGAAAGTCAAAGAGTTCTATCGACTTTAAGAACAGATGAAGAAAAAGAAGCTGTAAAACAATCATTGTTTCAGAGGCACAGAGAAGAACTGAAGCAACAAGACATGAAACTTGTTATGCAACTTGACCAAAAGGTAGCTGATCAGCAAAGTATATTAGAAAAAGCTGGAGTACCTGGATTCTATGTTACAAATAATCCAATGGAGATTCAAGTTCAAATGAGACTATGTGACTTTATTATTAGAGTTAGTAAAATGGAAGTTCCTAGATAAGTGTTACTATAAGTTAATAAATAAAACTTTACTTTTATTTTAAAAAATTTCATTAATGTAACATGACAATTTTGCATTTTGAATAGAATTATTAATTAAATATTTTAAAAATTTATTTCTAAAATATGAAAATTTTTTTTTTAAATTTATAAATAATATTTAATGAAATTTTTTAAATAAATAAAAGATTACTCAAAAATTCATAAAAGGACTGAAATAGGATATTTTTATATTAAAAATATTTTAGCAAAATATCAACACAATTTCAAAATAACAACTTTATTTGTACAAAGCTTATGATCTAATTTTTATTATATTAAGTAAAATCAATTAAATTATGTTAACTTAAAGTTAAATTAAATGTAGTGTGACACATTCACGCAGTAACAAAATGCTTCATGAAGAACAATGGCAACCACTGTACATATTTACAGAATTACTTGTTTGGTTTTGTAAATAAGCGCTCTATTATTATAGAATTTTGAAAAATAAATCTTTTATATATATATCTATCTTTTGTGTACAACACATTTTTAGAATTTTCTTTTCATAAATCACTTGCGTGAAAAATTAAAAATCTATATAATTTTCATGCATTTTCAAGATTTATTAATGAATATCTAAAATTAGATATTTATTTATTAAAATCATGTAAGAATTATATTCACTTCAATAATGAAATGAAAAAATAGCCAGGAATGTGACGACTCATTAATAATAAGTCATACAATATTTTGAGATTTATACAGTAAAAAAAGTCCATATGTAATTATGAAACTCAAAAAGTGAATATAAAAACTATTTCTTAATAGTAAACAATGTAAGTGCTAAATAACTCAAGTAGAATCGATTATTACGCTTGGAGAGGTTCCTTTTGCTGATTAGAAGCTAAAGTTGAAGTATAATCATCGCTTTGCGTCATTATAGGAGTCTGTGTATTTTGTCCTTCAGTGAAACATATCCTATAGATATCATCGAAGCTACTAACAAAATGAACTTCAAGTCCATCTGTGATGTACTTTGGCAAATCTTCAAAGTCTTTCTTGTTTTCATCAGGCAGTATTATGCATTTAACTCCAACTCGTTTTGCCTGAAAAATTTTAATATAAATTTTTTTAAAAAGCTTAATTTTTTATTTTTTCTTAATATAAAGTAAAAAATATTCAAAAATATGTATCGATAAAAATCTTTATTAATAATAAATCAATATAAAAACATTGAAACAGTTATTTCTACTTTATCAAATTATTTTGTAATTCTATTCTAAGTAAATTACCAATTCTATACCAATTTAAATTACCAATTAAAGCTTTTATAAGGATATTAAATTTAAAATTTTCTTAATAAAATATATATGTAAAATACTTACAGCGATCGTTTTCTCTTTAATGCCGCCAACAGGTAGAACTTTACCCATGAGACTGAGTTCACCGGTCATAGCGATATCTTGACGTACAGCTTTGTTTTTTGCGAGTGAAACGAAGGCAGTGGCGATTGTTGTACCAGCACTCGGTCCGTCTTTAGGCGTTGCACCTTCAGGTACATGAAGATGTAAATGAGCATCGTAAAGGAAGGTATTTGTGGGATCCTTCTTTTGTAAGAAGTTTCTTGCTACTGTCATCGCAATCTTGATCGATTCTTTCATTACGTCGCCTAAGTGCCCCGTTACCTATAAAAAACATATACATAGAATCATCAAACGTTAAAAAAAATCCTATCTACTTAATATTACTATTTTAATAAAATTGTCTAAAGGTTTATGTACTCAAAATATTTTGTTACATATATTAAGACGTAACGTAATCAAACTTTAGCTTGTCTAGGATTAGATTTGTCGCGTAATGAAAACAAAATTAAAATAAAAAAGTAATTAAATTACGAATAAAGGAGTTTAAATTATTTACCTCAAATGTTCCATCAAATTTCTTTGATGTTTCATTAGGTTTCCTTACTGTAGTTTCAATGAAAAGTGTAGATCCGCCCATAGCTGTCCAGGCAAGGCCCATGACTACACCCGGTGGTGTTAATTCGTACATCCTATCGTGTGTAAATGTCGGTTTCCCTACGAAGTCCGGTAAATTTTCGCTCGTTACGTCCAGCTTGTCTGCTTCCTTCTTAACAACTTTAAAGGCCACTTTACGATGAACTTTCTCAATATGTTTCTGTAGATTTCTGACACCGGACTCGCGGCAGTAAGATCTTATAAGAAGATTCAATGCACTATCTTCGATTTTAATACGATCCTCACTGAGTCCCGAATCCTTCATGGACTGAGGCACAAGATACTGCTTAGCAATTGCAAGCTTCTCTTCGGCAACGTAGCCAGACATATCGATCATCTCCATACGATCGCGAAGCGGTTCAGGGATCGTGTCGATCACGTTAGCTGTACAGATAAAGAGAACTTTAGAAAGATCTACGGGTACGTCCAGATAATGATCCAGGAAGTTCGCGTTTTGTTCTGGGTCTAGCATTTCTAGCAGCGCTGATGCGGGATCTCCTTGGTGACCTCTAAATTATCAAAAATAAATATTTATTAAAATTTTATCAAGTTTTTGCTTTTGTAAATAGCGAAATAATTTAAGACTTGTTATTACTTACTTTCCAATTTTGTCAACTTCGTCTATAAGAACTAAAGGATTTTCTGTTTTCGTTTTCTTCAAACACTGAATAATTTTGCCAGGCATTGCTCCTACATATGTTCTTCTGTGACCTTTTATCTCAGCAACGTCAGTCATACCACCGACGCTGAATCGGAAATATTCTCTGTTTAACGCGCGAGATATCGATCTAGCTATTGAGGTTTTTCCAACACCCGGCGGTCCGTGGAAACAAAGAATTTTTCCCTGCGTTGAACCCTTTAATTGACTGACGGCAATAAATTCTAGTTGGAACAAACACAAATAAGCGTCAATTGAAGACAAATTAAATATAGGATGATATAAAAAAAGAAACAAATTGAATTACTAAATAAGGCTTAATTAATTTACGATAAATGCTGACTCATACCTAAAATTCTTTTTTTAATATCTTCCATTCCGTAGTGATCTCTATCAAGAATTTCGATTGCTTGTTGAAGTTCCAAATTTTCAGGACTCGTTATACCCCACGGCATCGAAGTCAACCAATCGAGATAATTTCTCGTTACGCTAAAAAAGATATATTTAAAATTTATAAAGGTCTCTTGATAAAAAATGAAAATATTTTTAATCTATTTTCTTCCTTAAATAATAGAATATAGACGTGTAAATATTGTATTTAAGCTTACTTAAATTCACTGCTATGACTTTCTAAAAAGCTTAATTTATTAAGTTCTTCTTCAAGTACATCCATCACAGGTTTTGGAACGTTTTTATCTTTAATTCGTTCTCTATATTTTTCTTCAATAGCATCCTTATCATCCTTTTCTATCCCCAATTCTTTTTTGATAACTTTTAATTGTTCATGTAAAATATATTTTCTGTGCTGTTGCTTAACTTTTTCCTCAACTTCTCGACCTATTTTCTGCTGCAATTTACTCAATTCGTACTCTTTTTTCAAAAGCGCTAACGATAATCTTAATCTCTTGGTAATCTATAAATAAAAAAAGGAATTTATTTATAGAGAAAAATGATATTATAGACTAAAGTAAGTAAAGAAAAACTAACATCCATTTCTTCTAAAACTTGTTGCAATTCTTGAGCATCAGCTCCAGTTAATGCAGCACCAAGATCACTTAAGTACACTGGATTATCAACAACCCTCTGTCCTTGATGCAGCATTTGTTGTAACGATTCTCGATATAAGGAATTCATACTTATAATGTCTCTTATAGTTTTGATCAATTCTTGAGTTAAGGCCTGAAATCATCATTAAAGTTTTAAAAAATTTGTAAGATTTTCATTTAAATCTATTAAAAACAATTTTAATTCTGATTGATTGTGTTAGATAAAAGTATGCCAATTAATATACCTTTATTTCCTCAGTTTGTCTGAATTTTTCGTGCGTTATATTTACAACTTCAGCCATAAGTAACGGCTGTTCTATCTTTTCAGTTGAAGATGCTTGAGAAGATTCTGCAGCTGCTTGAGGAGGTTCTACAGGTGCTTGAGAAGGTTCTGCTGTAGATGACTCAACAGATTCGACAGGTTTCTCAGTAACTGGCTTTTCTTCCACAGCTGATGGGCTTGTTTCTTCACCTTTTTCGACTTGTTCCTGTTGCCTACCTTCCATCTTTTTTCTTCTAAGTTCTCTTCTACTTTTCTTTCCGCCAGCCATAGCATCGTCTACAGGGACGTTAATTGTCGTATTTAATAGAGGAAACGTCAATTTCATCTCGTCTGTCTCTACACAAAGACAGGCCATACAAAATAATTCAATAATGCTATTTAAATGATGTTATATAAAATTTACTAACTTTATTTAATAATTATTATTTTATTGTTATTAAAAAATTAGTTAATAATTAAATATATTACATAAATTATTGATTCTATAGTTAGCAAAAGCATATTTTAAAGCATGTTAAATTTTAACCAGCATTTTTTTGTGATTTATCTATAAAAATTCATAAATTTTTCATATGTTAATTAATATTATCATTAATTTTGCCTGCATTTATTATTTTCAATTATTAATAGAATAATTTAATTAATTTAGAGCTAATGTAAATATTTAAAAATCTTTACCACTTGATGATACTTGTTTTGGAGTTAAATCTTCAATGATCTGGCCTACTATTTTAATACGTCTGTGTGCCATTACTACTAGTCTCAAGCGATCTCCTAAATCTTGAACTTCATGAATTTGTGCAAAAGTTCCAACTGAGTACACATCTTCAACTTTTTCAACAATATCTGACTCATTTCTGAATTTAAAAAAAAAATTCAAATATATATAACTTTATAAAATTATTTAATATTGATCAAATTTAAACTTACTCTTCATTTTTTTTTAAGAAGATGCCTACATAAGGCTGATTAAGTTTGACTTTACGTCTTACTAAATCCATAAGAATAGGATTAGTCAACTCAATCAACTTTATAAATCTAGGAAAAACTGGATTTCGATTTATGGCAATAACTGGAACATTCGGCCAGACTTCTGGGACAACAACAGTAGCGGGTAAAGCTGTTGGGTAATCCTCAGGTTGAACATCTTGAAAATTGTCGTTTTCTCTAAAAAATATTTATAAAAATTATGAATATCAAGAAGAATAAAAGTACCTTTTCTTATAAACTTAGGAAATATATTTCAAAGTTTTAAAATTAGTTTTTCCTATATTTTCTAATAAATAGAAACTAAAAATTAGAAATAGCTTCTCATAGTAATAGTTATGAAACAATTTTTACATGAAGTTAGGCAATATTTTTTAATTTGAAAAATCATAAAGAATGAGAACATTACGTAGTATATTAAGTGATAAGTATTACTTCAAAATAAAATTACTTAGAAACTCTACTGATAAATATAATTATTAAAAATTTATTTTTCAAGTAAAATAAACAAAAGAAAAGGATTTCCTACTGCAAAAATCATTGAATGACTACAACAAACGCTTAAACAAAAATAGCGACACTTCCAAAAAAAAAACGTAAAAATCTTACATAAAACTCTCAAGAAAAAAAAACTAAGATAAATTAAAAGACAATCTCAAGCAAAGACCTCTAGCACCAAATCATCATCTAAACTCACCCCGGTGGATCCTTATCCGAAGGACCCCTCGTGGAGAAGTTCCTGATCGTCACAGCGGCCGCGCTATATCTGCATCCTCTAAGGTCAGCCCTCAGGAAGCCCAAAATCGGCTGAAACCTAGCCTGCTGCGAAACCAATTGTTGGGCGAGCGCCGAACGTTTCTCGACGAATCGATGATTTTTTCCAAAGGACCGGGTGACTGTCACCCGGTGCCGAAAAATCGGCAGCAATTTCGTGTTCAGCGAGCTCGTCAGCAGCCTCATTTTCTCATCTAAGTGTACTTTAGCGTGCGACGATTCACACAGCGCGCGTCGAACTCTCGAGAAAGACCGGTGAGCGAGCGCGAGGTTAACGTTCCTCTTATCCCTCTCGGAGCGGGCCTGAGAGCGAGCTGATGGGGAGCCTTATCTCAGGGGCAGTCGCGGGCTTTGAGGTTAGGTTCTTCTGCCCGAATATGATGAAACAACGGTGGGCGATTGAAAATGCTGAATCCAATGATTTTCCCCACTTTGCGGTCACGTGATTTGTCGGGGAGCTCTGCGCAGAAGCGGAGCTCGCATTTTGAATTTGCGTTCGATGGGAAGGACGGGGTTCTTAAAAAAAGATTTTAGTGAGAAAAACGGTTGAGGAAAGCGCTTATTAGAAGCTGAATTGTTGAATTTTGATTGAGTTGAATTGTTCAAACGGTAAGGATTTTTTATTTTATTATATTATTGGACGGTTTTGTAGGAGCAGTACAAGTAAAATTCGCATTTGGGTATCGGGGAGACGTACTTACTGTAAATTTTGCGCAGAACGTTAGTAAAGTAAGCGAGAAGTACAATTAATTATTGCCATCAATTTTACTAAAGGAATCATCGATTTCCCATCCAAGGTTTTGTTAAAAAAAATATAATTTCTTTAGAATAATTTCGCGCATTAGTTATATTCTTTTCTTTTTGATAGGTACAATTATTATTCGAAATATTAGAAATATAGATTTTTTAGTCGTTACATTTCTTTACTTCATAGTTTTTTCGTTCGAAAACGTTTAACGTTTTTTTTTTCAATTTTACTTTTGATAGTATTGGCGTTATAGATAAATTTAATCACATTATAATAAAATCAAATTTTTGTTTTCATCAAGAAAATCAATCGAAAAATTAATATATTCAAACCGTTATTTTAAGTAATTTAAGGGATGCGGCTACATTGCGCCGAAACATTTAAGATTTATTCCACTTTTTGCCGAAAATCATTTTTCAATTCTCACAACTGATTCAAAAATGTTTTCAAAACATTAAAAAACAACCAAAGTATATTAAATAAATTCTTTTGCAGAATTCCAGTAAAAGATGGCCAGCCAAACGGCAACTACGAGTACCAAAACTTACGAAGAACTGGTCGAGGAAGATAGGAAAAGTATCCTTACAAAGGCGCTCGGTATAGATTTAACACAGTTCTCTCGTCTGATCATAAAGTCCGATCCTATAAATGTAAAGGAGAAGCTTGAAAGTCAGACGAACTCTAATTCTGCGGAAGATGTTAAGGCCGATTATGCTTCGATTATCAAAGATGCGGAAATCGACGATAGCGAGGAAATTTTCGACAAGGCTTTAAAAGAAGCTGAACTGGCTTTCGAGAAGGATGAACAATTAAAGTAAATTTTAGGATGCGGTTTTTTTCATAAGTTTTCTTCTTTTTTTAACTAATGATTTTAACTAAGTTATAATAATAATACGTATTTTATATTCTTATGAAAATTCTTAAATTGCGAAAGTGATTTCAAATAGATTAAGTTTGTACCATACAACTCTCATAATATATTAAATTTTATTTGTGTGTTTAAAGTCACAGAATGAAAAATTTTTAATTGTAAGAATTCATAAATCGAATTTGTAGCCTTTTAAATTTTGATCAATAATTGATGTAAATGAAGTAATTTTCAATAAACATATTTATGAAAAAAATAATTTGTGTTATGAAATCAATGTTTATTATTTTATTCAGGAAAAAACATCCTCTTTTACATAGTATGATGAATGATTTTGCTAAGAAGCCACCAAAACCTGTAAGAAAAAGGACTAAAGCTCTTGAAGAAGGTTTTCAAATAATGAAAAGATTTAAAGAAAATTTAATGAAAGCAAACGCAACAGAAAAAGCTATTGCTTCTATTACAACTAAAAGTACAAAAAAGAACAAATTAAAATCTACTTATAGCAGGTTTCCTGTAGAACATTCTAAATCATTAAGAATGTATCCTAAATGGAAAACAACAGCAAATTATACTCCAATATTTTCTGAACCTGAAAATCCAAATTGGACTAATTTGAAGTCACCTCCACATACTTCACCAAATACTGAAATTATGAATTGGCCTAACAAAAAGTTATCAACAATTTCAAGTAAAATGTATACACCAGGACATATCAATAGTTGGTTAGAGAATGCGCCTAACTCTATGCTCATTCCACCATCTTCTTGTAAAACTATTAAGTAAATATTTTTTGCATTGTAGATATTCCTAATAATAATATTTAAATTTAAATTAAATTAATAAAAATTTGAAAAAATAATTTATTTAATAAATTATTACTTATGCAGTAGAGTATTCAATATAGTATATTCAAAAACAAAAATAATACTATTTATTATTATCTATATATATATATATATAAATGACATTATTGAATCTGTTTAATTATTTTATTAAAATTTTTTTAGATCTGATGCTGCCACATGTAATTCAGATGATTCAGAAATTGACAATGAAAGCATTTTATCTTTTCCTCAAAATCAATTTGACTCAAGTACTCCTTTACATAGCCCAATATTTTATCCCAAAGGCATACAATCATCTTCTACTGACAATGCAATTGATTCATCTATTCCAACATGCAACCTACCAGTTCAACCCAAAGAAATTAAATCATCTTCTACTGATAATGGAACCAATTTAAGTATTCCAATACGCCGTTTACCAGCTCAACTTAAAGAAATGAAATCATCTTCTACTGATAATGCAACCAATTCAAGTATTCCAATACGAAGTATACTGGCACAACCTAGAGAAATGAAATCATTTTCTAGTAATGCTATTGACTCCAGTATTCCTATGCGCAGTACAATAGTTCGTTTCAAACCATCACCTCCAGAGCACTTTTTATATAATAAAGTTGAAGAAGATAGTATATCTTCAAATTCTCTTTTTAAAGAAACTGAACATAATGAATTAGATAAAGATGTAGATAATACTTATGACTCTGACTCTTTTGATTATGGTAATTCTGAAAATTATCATTATTTAGAAAAAAAAATTAATGCTCAAAATATCTATTATTCAAAATATGAACATTCTGAAAAGTATGAAAGCTGTAATGAGCAATACGAACAGTATTCAAACCATCAACAGTATTATAAACATAAACAAGAACAAATTAATTATAAAAATGGATCTCCCAATGAAACATGTAGAGAAGTTTGTTATAATTCTAAAAGCAATCCATTTTTTGTTGAAGATTTTATAAATAAACTAAAAAGTAATATTAACCATAATTACAATATGGAATTCAAATGTTCAATGAAAGTGAAGTATTTTAAATAACTAAAATAACCAAATATTTTAAATAATTAAATATTTTTTTAGAATATAATGTTAAAAACTAATTTTAAAGCTATAACTTCATTTTATTGATTAATAATAATTATTATATTAATAATTAAATTTTAAAAACATAGATTAAGAAATAATTTTAATTTTTGTAAGCTGTTGTATGTAAGAATATTTCTGATCAAAACTTAACAATAATTTTAGTTGCTACATACAAATACAAGCATCAATTTTATGTACTATAAACCATAAATTGGAAAATAAACAACTGACTATTCAAAATAATGAAAATCAAAACGACTAAAATAAAAACAAATACCATCCCACATTTTTCAACCACCACAAATCATAATCCACCCACTGAAAAATTTCATCCGACGATCTAAAAACTTCATTCGAGTGCCACCTGAAGGCTTACGTTCGAATCACTCCCAAGCTTAGGTTAGTTTTCGGTGTGTCCATCCCACTACAAATTGTCACTGTGTGTTGACTTCTGCATGCAAAGAATCATTTGTTATTTAATTTCCCAACGTTCGCCACAACGAAGGCACGCGTCCTCGCGACTTTACAGGGCGCGCATCCCAGAGGACCGACGTCGAGCTGCAAGATAAAATCAAAGTCGCTGTTTATCGAAAAAAAGCCATAAGGGAATCTCGTTAAATTGTTTACCAAGTGACGTTTCGACACAGCGCGGCGCCTCAGGAATTCCTCGTCTAGCCGCCTCCGTGGAACGAGATTCTTGAGCTCTTGGCACACACAATCGCTGTCTTTTTTTTTTTTTTAATAAAAAGCAAGGCTCGCTCGCGCGGGGGAATACGTGAGCGGTTTCTGCACGACCACGCGTCTTTCTCAATTGTCTAAGATTCTTACTAACTTGAAGAAAATCTATACCGAATGCAGGAAAGTCCTTACTCTCTCCGCTATGGAAAGCAAGAGCTGCAACAATTTCATAAGCTATGTTGGCTTCGAGGAACATGAGATGCAGGTAATTTAATTTGAGCGATTACTGGCTGAAGTGTTTTTGATTGTGGTTGATTTTTAACAAGTGTGTCTGTATTATTGCATGAGAGATGAGTGGATAAGTATTCAAAACAAAAGTTACATTGAGCGTTAATGTTGCATTTGTAATATTATTATTTATTTATTAGGAAATATTAAACTTCTTATTAATGTTCATACATAAGTAGCTATCAAATGTATTAACTGATATTTTTGAAAAATATGTCATTGTTGCTTATAAAAATTTATTTAATGTTACAATTTTGTAAGATAACTTTTGTAAACATTGAGTTCACCAAATGATATAGTATTATTGCTTGAGATAAAAATGTGTGATTAGACCTTTTAAAGATGTTTTCCTACTTTTATCTTTATTGCATAAATAGTCAAAGTTACAATATAGATAATCGTACTTTTGCCAGTATTTCTTTATTATGCAAAGATAAAACCACTATTTATAAAAATATTTAATGTTAGTTTTAAACAGTACGAATAATTTTAGAAAAATGTTAAAAATGATTTATTATTTAAAATTTTACAGAATTTAGGCTCTAGTAGACGGAGTTCTCTAAATGAAAATAGTATTAAATTGTTACCTGGAGAGGCTATTGTAGCTAAGGCTCAAAATGTCCTTATGTTTGAACCAGTTAGCGAGTCGAAGCAAGGTATATCAGGGGTCTTGTCAGTCACTAATTTTAAACTTACCTTTGTCACAGCAGATGATAATGGAGATGTGAGTATTTTAACTTATGACATCATAACAGATTCACTATTCAAATTAAATTGGCACATTGTGTTATTATTATTTCTTTTATATACTGATTGCTTGTAATGGAGTATAGAAAATATTTTAACAATCATTTTGTTAAACATACTAATATACTTTTTTAGGATATTTATCAGCAAAATCATTTGTATGGCTATACAGATACATGTTTATCGAATATTGATACTATTTATTTGATTATGGGAGATAAAAAAAGAAAACTTGTACCAGGAGCAGTAGTTCCATCAAAAGTTAAAGGAATTTTCATAATATGCAAAGTGAGTGAATTAATTTATTAAAACTTAATATCTTGAATAAAATTATATTGTTTTTAATTATCATATTTATAGAATTTAAGGACATGGTCTTTTTCTTTTAAATTTTCACCTCTTGGAGATGGAAAAAATGTATTAAATGCTTTACTACATCATGCATTTCCAACAAAACATTATCTACTTTTTGCTTATGAATATACGTGAGTATACTTCTTACTTATGAAAAAATTATAGTTAAAATAATTTATTAATTGCACCATATTATTTAGGGAGCCATATTATAGTAGCATAGATAAAGAAGTTCAACTCTTTCGTTCCATTACTGACTGGCAGCTTGAATTGGATCGAACATGTAGCAGAGATCATTTAAAGAAAGGTTGGCGGTTATCTACAGCAAATATTAAGTTTCAAATGTGTCCTAGGTAAATTTTAAAAATAATATTAAACATTAAATCAACTATTAAAATTCTAATATTAACATTTTTTTGTTACCATAAGTTAGATGTAATATAAACATTTTAAGACCGACACCTAATGATAGGTTTGACTTTTAATTTTATTTATTTTGTTTATTTTAAAGCTTATCAGAATATATAATTGTTCCTGCGTCAGTGACTGATAGTCAATTAGCAAAAGTAGCTCAGCATTTTCAAGGTAGTCGACCACCTGTTTGGTCTTGGTCAAATGAGCAAGGTGCTGCATTAGTTAAAATGTCTGAACTCTGTCCAAGTATTACAGAAAGAACGCAAGAAAATATTATGCTAGAAAATATTCGTAAGAATCATCCACGAAAAATTCAACCAGTGATTATTGAGTTAAATAAGGATATTAGTATCAAGGCTGTAGCTTCGAGTTATTCGAAATTAGTTCATTTATGCTCTCCAGGTACATTTTTTACTAAATAAAAATTACTAGTTGTAAAATAAAAATAATGTGTTTACTTTATTTCTAGAGAGCGTTAGACAATTTTTAATTCAAGAAAATAATTTTTATTCTCTGTTGGAAAGTACAAAGTGGTTAAAGTATGTGTCATATTGTTTACAAAAATCTGTAGAGGCTAGTGAACAATTAAATGATGGAGTCCCTGTTATATTGCAAGGTAAAACAACATTTTTAAAAGATTTATAAAATGCCCCTTCATATTAATAATTATATTATAATACCTATAAATTATTATTTTGTAGAAGGCGCTGGTAGAGATATTTGTTGTATTATTTCAAGTTTGGTCCAATTACTGTTAGATCCGTACTTTCGTACAATAACGGGGTTTCAAACTCTATTACAAAAAGAATGGGTTGCCGCGGGGCATCCTTTTTGTGATCGTCTTGGCCATCTCAAAAGTGATGGTTCAGAAAAGGTAAATAACTAGCATCAATATTAAAAATGCATTAAATACAACATAAATAAAAATGTCAATTATTTTAGTCACCACTGTTTCTTCTGTACCTGGACTGCGTTTGGCAAGTGTGTCAACAATTTCCTGCTGAATTCGAATTCACAGAAACGTATTTAACGACCTTGTGGGATACAGCGCACGTTTCAATTTTTGAAACTTTTATTTTTAACTGCGAAAGGGATCGTGTTAAAGCAGTTTCCGTAAGAACTCATATTTCTTTAAAACTATTGACTCGGCACAGTACAAAATACCTTTAAAAACTTTTAGGACCCAAATACTAAACTGGTATTGCGCAGCGTATGGGACTGGCGGGAGCAGTTTAGTGACCAGGACATCTTATTGTTCCACAACCCTCTTTTCATTCCTCCGGTGCCAGAAAGTCCGTCATCGACGAGTCAAAAGTCAAAGTCCAACTTCCTTAAGCCTCAGTGCCTCATCCCGTTCCTCGAGGTTTGGTCTCAGTGCTATTTTCGCTGGATACCACACCTAGTGATCAATAATGGTGGCCGCAGCCAGATCGAGATGTATGCCAGGCTTCTGCAGAACGACATCGCCCAGCTCCAGCTGGACGCTAACAGTGCCAGCGGTGGCGTAGGTGGCAATTCATCCGCTTCGCCAGTCGATAAAATATCCACGTATCTACTGCAGATGAACATTAATAGCTTTTATCCCTTCAGCAATAAGAAGTCGGGCAATACAGTCAGCACGCCGATCATTAACACGTCCTTTATTATGAGCGAAAGTATGATCGACGCCCAAAGCCTGCTCACGGCTCCAGACTGATTCAGCCGTCGATGCTCTCTTAACGCTTTGGTTCCGGCTTCTTTTCCTTTTTTTCTCGATTGGGAAGGATGTTTTTAGGTACCCTTATTAGAGAATCTTCAACCATGGTGATTACGTGGCCTAAGAAGTCTGAGGTATTAAACTTGTGAAGAAAGTTAAGAATGTATTTTTTAAGGATAGGATTGTCACGATTATTTTTAATATTTAAAAAATAGTTTTAATTTCTAATTTATGAAAATATATGAAAATAATATGAAAAATTATTTTTTTTAATTAAAAATATTATTAATCTTGCGATTTTATCAAATGAAAGCCAGTATAAATATTTTACAAAAAAATAAATATTACAAATAGTTTTATTTTTTAATGTAAGTTTTTTATGATTTTTAAAAAATAATTTATGATTTGTACAAAATATAAAAAAATTTAATTTTATTCTGCGATTTAAAATGTAAAAATAAACGTCATTATTCTATCTTAAAAAATCCGTTTTAAAAGAATGTAAAAACTGACTGTAGAAACATTTAAATTTCTATTCTATTGAAAAAGTTAAAACATGCAGGTGCATATATTTATATACTTTGAAAGTAGACAATGTTTTAGAGCCTACAGACAATGTAATATACACGTAGAAGTTTAATCGTTGTGTTTTAAAAATGTTAACCTCAGTTTTTTATTTTCACTATTTTCAATTAGAAAGATCTTTTTTAGAAAGATTACTCAAAAGTTAAGTCTTTGGAAAAAATTAATTTACTCGAAAAATTCCATGTTGACATTCTTCTTTCTAGATGAATCAAAATTTTTGATATTATTGTTAAACAAAAAGCACCAAGAAAATGTGTTGATTGTGTTGAACGAATCTTGAGTTTGTAGTATATAATTGGTACAATTTAAAATATTATTAAGAATTTGTAGATTATAATTCTATAACATCAAAATATTATTTGCTAATCCAATTTACACCAACCATTAACCAATTAATGAGATTTCTTATAAATATAAAAGAATGAGATTAAGCAAGAATTATGGGGAAGATAGCAGCCAAGTTAGAACTCCTTTAGTATGGTAAAATTTTATTTAATAATAAATATTAAGTAATGTTGCATTTAAAATTGCTAAATATTTATTTATATATTTGTATAAATATCAGATCAAAGGAGATCTGACATAACTGTTGATTTTCCCCGCTATTCTCGCATAGCCTCTTTCTTCAGTGCATGTAAATGATTATTGAAACCAACATTTTTACAAATGTAACATTTTTACCAAAGTAACTCTTCAATAATATTTATGTTAATAATATTTTCGGGAGAATATACATTATAATAAATGCTCAATGTATTACTGTTAATTGTTAAATCGTTTCATTACTTTATAATATAGCTTTGTATTAGTTTACTTCCAATTTTGTATAACTACAGCTCCCGAAAAAAGACTTGTTAAATTAAAATTCTGATCTCGAAAAATTGGTAAGAGTGGGTGAATTCCAGATCGGCAAGTTAATGACCACCGTGTTAACTGTATATTTGAATCGCTTGTTAGTGTAGTAATTTTATAAATTCACAAAGCGCATAAAACCAATAAAAGTTTGTGATTATATGTATACAATATTTTGCACGTACGCTAATATGTATACAAAATAACGAAACGAGTCAAAGCGCGTACAACGTGATTATTTATGTTTGCCTTTGAACAAAACGAGTTGTCGTTATCATCATGCATTTTTTATAATTGTAAGGATTACCGGCGTTTCGAGATTTGTAAAAGTAACGACCATATTGTTGATGTAAATGTAAAGTCGCCCGATACGCTCGTTGTAACTTGTTAAGTCAATCCTTGTAATTTATTTGTATTTATTTTCCAATGAGAGCTTATAGCATATAGTGGTGATAAAATAAAAGTTCAAACCGCGCGCATTGAAATTTGAAAATCTAATTTTGTCAACTATTTTTTTAAGAGCGACAAATAAATTTTTTAAAAGGAAACCAACAATTTCTCGCTCATTTGCTCCACCACTCCCTCAACAAAACGCATATCCACCAAAAAATGTAAACATCTCAAAAAATTATCCCGCGCCTTGCGATACCCGCATTATCTTCACTGTAAATCCGGCAGCGAGGAAAAATTACGAAACAGATTGTAAAAGTCCGAGCGAGCCGAGCGAACGAAAAGCTCGATAATTACACTTCGCACCTTTCATTTCCAAGGAGCCGCGAAACGCGCCGAAAAAATCCCCGCATTTTCGAGCTCTCCCACAAACGCTCCTATACGCAAGGATATAATCAATTTGAAATAGCGAATAAACGCATGCTCGCCGGCGTATATACGGGGATTAAATCACGAATAAATATACGATTATGCATGCGCACGAGCTAGCGCGATATGCGAGAGCGCGCGCGCCGCTTGGCACCATGTATAGAGCGAGCGCGCGCCGCGGCTATAAATTAATTTCACTTTCTAAATGCGAATAACTTCCGAACGATTTGACCTATGAGATTTTCAGGCCTTTTAGGATGTTTGTCGGATAGAGTGCTCTGTGGGATAGGAGCGGGCTGGATTTTTTAAAAGGATTTTTGGCTGCGGGTTGGTGTTATTCGATCCATTTGTTTTTTTAGCCAATTGTCGTGGGTTTTGAAATATGCTGTTTAATAGACGGATTACGATAAAGCCATTAAAATTTTGTTGTTTCTGTTGATGCGAGGAAAAAGAAATGTTTACGTAGATGCAAATTTGTGTGTGTGTGTGTGAATCACGTATTAATTTTGGATTATACGAGAATCGGTAATTGCCGCGGGACCTTTCTAAAAATATGGTTTTCTTTCTCTTTTTTACTATCACTTTGGAAAGACGTAAAGTGAAGACTAAAATCGTACAGTTATAAGAGGATCTTTCGAGAATAAAGTTTATATTTTTAGCGAATTTAAGAATTTATATTACTTATTTCCGGCCAGATTTTTGGGGCTTTATATACTTTATTACTAAAACTTACCAGAAAGAATCGTATATCTGGCGTGTTTTTTACGACTGTTTTGCATCTAAATCTCTAAAAAAAGTAATTTTTCCACTCGAAAAACGTAACTAAAAAATCCAACATTTCTCATTCAAACTTACATATATACAGACTGTGAAAACTTTAAGTTTAATCAAAATCCATATTCAGATCCCATCCTCATAAACATATCCTAAAACAAAACATCAGCCCCACCTCGCCACACATCCGTCACAAAGCCACACTCACGCTCGGGGATTTTTCCACCTGCACGCGAAATTGACTCGCCTTGCGATCGCCGCACTTACGCAACGCGCTCCACATTATCAAGGGCAGCGTTTCGGCTATATCGAATTGCAGAATTACTCAATTATCCATCAGCAGAGACGCGTGGGCGCAGCAGCCCGATTTAAATCATTCACGCGCTTTTCGCCGCCCCGGAAAGATGTCGGTGCAATAACGGCGGGGGATACAGCACAACAAAGGAATCGAATATGACCCATTGTGTTTTCGAGGCTGGAATCAAGACAGTCGATATTGTGCACACGGATTTCGAAAAAAATTTTGGATTTTTTGGAAGCTAAGAGAGAGAGAGAGGTGTGAAAAGTATTGTCGGGGAGAATGATTGAGGTTTATCGAGGTGCAGCTGTAGGTATTCGAAAGCTCGAATCAGCCGGTAAGAATAAAGACATTGAGCTATTGATGCAGAGTGATCGATTGGTGAAATTGTACGTGGAGGGTATATCCTCGAGTGCGCTTGTTTGTTCGAAGGAGCGAGGGCAATAATTTTATGGCTCGATTGAATTATTACGACAGCGAGCCGATTTTATAGGGCCGGCCCCCGATTTTTGTCAAGTTCACAGCGCCGCTTTCCGCGAAGTGCTTTCTGAAAGTTTCATTAAAGCTTGACCTCTGCGAACCGGAGATATATCGTCGGTGTGTGGGGAAAGATTGAGCGATTCATAAAAGAGATGTCTTTGGCTCGTTAAAAATTTAAATTTGATCTTGAGAGTGACCGGGGATAATGAAATGACAAGCAGAGCCGGTTTATTGGCGGATTTTTGGGATTTCCAGTGGAGTTGGGACAATTAGTCAATCCAATTAGTGGGGATTCGGTGTATTAATAATGTGAATTTACTTTCAGGATTTTGGCTGTCAAAATTATTGGAAAAATTGAATGTTGTGATTACTATAATAAAGTCGATGGATCTTGACAATAAAAATTGTTAAATTTCATGAAGTTTAATTGTGAAACTTCAAATGTATTAAGTCAATTGAGTTTCAATATAAAGCAGCTGAAGAATTGCCGGATCACTACAGAAATCAGCTATTATTCTTTTTATAGACGTATCCAAGAAAGTATAAGAATCATGAATAAATTTTAATAATTTAATATACAGAAGCGTATGAAAAAATTAAACAAACTACAAAACAGTATTTCAATAATCCAATCTCAATTCCAATCTCACCAACAAACCATAAAACTAACTCTACATAAACTTAATCAACCGAAAAACCTCGCACTCCATTCACACCTTCCACAAGCCTCCCAAACAATATAACCCCGCATATCGCCAATATAATTCCTCGCTTAACTTCAACCTCGCTCCGCTCTCGCTCTGCCCAGCGCGTATATAAATATTAAACGAGTTTGGCTGCGAGTATAGGCATATCGGGAAGGTTGAAGCACTTACTCATATAACGCGCGCATCCCTCAAGGCGCGCTTCAGAAACTGGTCCGCTCAAAAATCAACAGGTATCACATATATATACATACAAGCACGCCGCGCGTATACGTCTCCTCTGTAACAAAGGGAAAAAGTCGCGCGAAATTTATAATACCCAGGCGCATCGAAAATTTAAAGCGCACAAAGCGAGAGAGGGGCGAGAGCGTATATATATACAAAGAAAGGATTGCACACGCTGCGGGTACATTAAAAAAGCGCGTGCGGAGGGAGAAGCTCTGCGGCGCGTGCAGGTGTGTATGTGTGCGCGTGTATATACGGAGTCATGGCCGTATGGCGGCAGAGCGCGTGAATGAACGACGGACCTTTTAACGGAGATAATGCGCGAGAGGGAGAAGAAAAGGAGAAGGAGGAGGAAGAGAGAGAGAGAGAGAGAGATATATTGTATAAATAAGAGAAGGAGAGTGAGCTAATGCATGGCTTACACTTGCCGAGAGCCGCCGGGGCTTTTTGAGTTTTTTGCAAATATGAGAGAGTGAGGAGGTGCGTGCGTGTGTGTGTAAAGTCAACGGAGCGAAGATACGTGGAGAGAGAGAGAGAGGGATGGAATGAAAAAAGGAGGAAAGAGCGGGGAGAGGCTGAGTTATGCTCGTTCTCCACGTGCGCGTGAGGAGAATGTAGAGCTGAGAGGCTTATTGGGAGGATTAACTTCAGGATTGTGGCGAGAGGAAATTGGATGGGTTGTAGGATTGGGGTGGGAGAAGTATTTTGCTGAATTTTTGGGGGATTGGTCGTTTTGATGTTTTCTTTGATGTTGGGATGGTTTTTGGTTGGGGGGAGAGTTAATAAGAAGCACCCTAACTTTTATTTGATGTATCTGTGTTTAGATTAATATGACATGTATTGGTATTGCAATTTATACATGCGATACTGCACTTTTTGATTATCAGTTAAAAAAGATATTTTTTTATTTTAATTTTAATTAATGTTAATATAGTATTAAATAAATAAATAAATTAAGAATAATAATTTGTTTTGTGATTTATTTAAAAAAATTTAAGGTAAAAAGTATCACTTTCATCATAAATTAGTAATATAAAATATTCGAATTTAGCAAACAATTTTGATTAATGATTATTGCGTACAACTTGATTTCGCAAAAAATAAATTATTACGAAACGGATTTTAACGATTATTACGATACGTTTCTATGCACAATCTTTTAGCATTTTTTAAACGACATCAGCTTATATATTTATCCCAAAAGATATTTATAAAAAAAAAAAAAAAAATTGAATAGAATCACAGATTGAAATGATAAGTGCATTAAATTTGAATTTTAAGTAGCGCCTCATTTTGAATTCGATTTCGCACATACATGCGATATTATCAATACAGCTTACGGATGAGTATTACGAGTTACGCAAAAGCTATATACCATTACAGTGAAACGTAAGCCAATGTTTAGTACACTTACACAAGGTGTTCGAACTTGTATATGCGATTACAGATGGATTACTTATAATGTTTCGTGCTTACATGTACCAAATACTTTTCTGTATATACTTTTACTTGTATATATTCATAGATTGCTTTGCTAAAATATATAAAATTCTTTGAAAAAAAAAAAAAAATAAATAAAAAACTATTTAGTAAGAATCAAGTTTTTTGTGTTTGAATTAAATTATTTAATAAAGTTTTTTATAATTTAAAATCATTTGATTTTAATGAATTGTAAATTCGTTGTGTGGATATTATTAGAAATATTATTTCAGGCAGATAAAAGGTGTAATTATTTGACTTTCTGAGAAACATTCATAATAATTATAATTGCTTTTCATTTCTCATTGCAGATCTTTATCAAACACTTTTCCTGTTTTCACTTGTTTGTGAATTTCTCTTCAACCTCTTATTGATGATTTAAGATTATGCCCAATTCAGAAAAACAAATGTAATTTAATTAAATTGAAGTTCAATTAGAATGTTGTATTAACGAAAAATTCCTGTTAAAATTTAATAATAAAGGTATTTTAGTTAAATGTTTTCACAATTTAAACTCCAACTACTTTTTAAATTAAGTTATTTTATAAACATTATAGGGTACTCAACAACTTTTTTTGCGGTAAAGCAATATCGGTTAAATCTAAGTATCCTCTATTTCATAATTCCAATAACATAAGTATCTAATAAACATTTAATCAATATTTCGGAGCAGTCGATCTCCCTAGCCAAAATTAACATATTCCCAAACAATTAACTCCAACCCTTCTAAAAACAATCCTCCCAAAACCAAAAGCCCGCAGTCAGTCTCCTCATCTCCTCAGCCGCACATCTTACCTCTCCCCAAAACAGCTCGCTGCGCCTATAACAAAAGAATCCTCCATTCGCTCTCGTCACAATCCAACAAGTGGAAAAGTCGCCTTATCCTTTCACATATAACACACCAGCTCGTTCGCACGTTCAAAAGCCCGCTGCACACATGTAAGCATATGTACAGGACCGCTGCAGAAAGAACCAAGAGAGAGAGAGAGAGAGAGAGAAAGAGCAGCCCGGAATCGAAGAGAAAAAACGAGCGCAACAAGCAAAGAAACTTCACTCTCTTAAAGCCAGCATATACACAGACACAGACACATACGCTCATAAGCTTGCGCGCACACGAGTAAAGAAAGAAAGAAAGAAAGAGGCATATAAGAGAGAGCGAGAGAAGAACGTGCACGCGCAAGGCAGCTCTAAGCTAGCCAAGATGGAAAGAAAGGAGCAAGTCGCGCGAGTAGAGGGAGAGCCCCGGCTCTCTCACCGCGAGCTTATATACCTATATACGTATACAACACACACGCACATAGAGACTCCAACTACGTTACCGCTCGCTTACCTATATAGATGGAGGGAGAAGCCGCTTAAGCAACGCCGGCCTCTGGTGGCCATGCACTGTACTCGCGAGCGGCCGTCGTCGGCGGCTCGGCAAACTGACTGCGCGCGCTGGGCTGCTGCTGCTGCTGCTCTGATGGCAGCGTGAGTAGCCTGCCGCGCCGCCGCAGCCGCTGCTCGCTCGCTCTCTCTCTCTCTGTGTGTTAACCCAGAGCCAGTCTCGCGGATAGTCGCGGCGTTCCTGCCGCCGCGCGCACGCGATCTCCTCACGCAGCATATATACACACACGTATATTTATATATATATATATAGATAGAGCGAGAGCCGTGTGTGTTGTTTTTTTTTTCCTCTCTTTTCTCTGTCATACTCCGGCAGTCCCGGGATCGCCGTCTTTGGGGCTGTGCTAGCGCGCTGGTGTGTGGGGCTGGCTGTCTCCAGCAGCGTGCTCAGCCGCGAGGAGACCACGGAGACGACGTGAAAGTGCCCCCGTGTGTTTAACATCGCGCGCGTATATATAGTCGCGCGCGCGCGCGTTTACGTGAGTGTGAGTGTCCGCTCTCGGGCTCTGTATATACACTCGGGGCCCGCAGGATTACGTATATACGCGCGTTTTAAAAACGAGCTCTCTCTCTCTCTCAGTGCGTGCATAGCAGTCCGATCTCTTTCTCTCTCTCTCTCTGTTGTTTTTTCTCGTTATCGCGCGGCCGAGCGCGCGAGCTCGAGGGAGAAAGAGCCAAGATATATATAGGTATATACGCTAGGTATATCCACCTATCGAGACGTCGTGTGTGTGCAGAGAGGCAGCAGCACAGTGAGAGATCGCGCCAAGGACGAGAGGAATGCCGATCGGCGCGCAGGATCGGGAGGACCGAGTGGGCTGCTGGCTCCGGCGCTGCAGCAGCAGCAGCAGCAGCAGGACCGATAGCCGAGCAGTGGCAGTAGTCGCGGATAACGGTGCAGCAGCAGCAGCAGCAGCAACGAGAGAGTCGCCAAGCACGAGGTGAGCGCGCGCTGCCGATCTCCCGCCCGCACGCTTTGTAATAAGCCCCCTGTCCTTCGGACACCTATATTCCTATGCCTCTCGCTCTGCTTGTGGGAGTGTATGAGAGGGCTGCCGTACGCTTTGGTATATGGCTGTTATTTAGAAGTGTTTTTGGATGCTGAGAGGTTGTTTGTTTGCCAGCGGCTGACGAGTTTTGTTTCAACAAGTGTCAGTTCGCGCTGGCAGCTGAGCTGCCCTTTTGGTCCCCCCGATGTCACCTTATCGTTAATCGCGCTCGGCCTGACTATCCACAAATCACCGATAACATCGAAAAGTAAACGTAAAAAACGTAACCCTCCAACAATCCCCAGAACACACTCGGTACCAGCAATCTCCGCTCTCCCAGCGATCGATCTCGATCCGCTCACCTCCCCCGAAAATCGGGCTCCCCACCCCGCTTGAATCGCATCGTTAAACAAAAGCTAACGAACGGTATATACATATAAAAGCGAGCTGCAGGCGCGTAATACAAGAAAAGCATAACGAGGCGAGCTGGCTCGCGCGCGCGCGCGGCGATTTCGAAAGAGAAAAAAAAGGAGTAAGAGGAAATTCCGAACGGCTAGCGCGCGCGCGCGCGCTCGCAGAGGAGAGCGAGAGGTTATGTTGCTCTCGCTCTCTCGCGCGATGACCAGCAGCAGCATGTGTATATGTATATAGGCGCGCGGGCGCGCTGTTTCTTTCCATACACACCGTCTTGGCCATTATGCGAGTGTGTGCGTGCGCTGGACCGTCTTTCTTTCTTTCGCTCTCGTCCGCCTACGAAACGCGGCCTGTGGGTTTAGTGTGTGAAAGAGAGGCTTTTTCGGAGGAGAGATTAGAGGTGGGAGGAGGGTTTGGGTTTGAAGGTTTGATAAGAGGGAGTTTTTTGAAGGGTGGATTGATGGATTCGGTGAGTTGGCATTGTGATTTGAGAGGCAGAGGGAAGGTTGGATTAGTGTGTTATTGACAGCTTTGGCGTTGCAACATCATCATAAGATCATTAATTATGAGTATTAATTGGCAGTTTCGCTTTGAAACAATTAACGAGTAAGCACTTGCTGCTAGTGTCATTCGATAATTTAATTGTTCGTGAGAAAAATTACTTTGATGGAAAGTTGAGAGCTCTCTTAATTAATTGAGAATCTTTGAACAGTTTAAAAAGCTAACGTAATAACAGGTACATGCGGTAAATTTTAAATGCACTTTTTAAAGTTAAAAAATGCTCTTATCCAAACGCGTGGTGGAATCATTGTCTTTTGCAATCGGCTCATTTATGAATTCAACTGAAAAAACAAACTTTATATATTGTATTTGTACGTAAAATATTTGGGAATAAAAATGTGTTTGCGCGTGATGTTGAATGTAGCAGCTGATCAGAACATTGGCACTTCTTTATAAGACTCTTTATTAACTTTGAAAATTAAAAAATAATTGTTTCATTTATTACTATTGGAATTGATTTAAAAATAATTCTCACAAGGAATATTACCAACCCAGCCTTATCAAGTTTGAAATAAATAGTACTAAATAGCCAATTACAAAAAATGTACAGCCTGCACTGCCAATAAAAATTATTAGCAACAAACAGAACCAAACCGACCAAAACGCCTCGATTTCCCCCAAAACCAACCCAAAAACGAACCTCGCCTCTAGCAAACACAAAACCCATAGTCCCCGCTCTTATCTCCGCGCGCAGTACAACTCGGCGTCGAGTCCAGTTCATAACCCGCGCTCTTTAAAAAAAAAGTCTCGAGGGCCGCGCGCGCGCGCTCGTAACGCGTCCACCTCTCCTTCGCTCTCGGCAGAAGTGAAAGAAGGCAAAACTTTTCTCGCGCGGCTAGCTTAGCTCTCTCGCTACTCGCGCTCGAAAGAATCGCGCGCGCGCGCGCCGTTTCGGCCTTTCGCAGAGCGCAAGAGAGCGCCTATAATGGGCCGACGACCTTCGCGTAGGCGACTTGCGCGCAAGGATCCCGAGATTCCCCGCTGAAATGCACACCTAGAGCTGCTGGTGCACCTGTTGTTTCTTTCTGTTGCATGTGTGACTTTGGCTTTTCTTTGAGACTGATGATGTGTGTTGTGTTTTTGTGCTTTTGCTTAGTGTTACTTTTTTTTTGCGTTTTTTTTTTGTTATAGAAAGGGGGAAAAGGGTATGTGACAAGTGTGGTGTGTTGGGTGAATGAGCAGAGCTTTTTTTGTGCGTATCGGGGACGTTGTTTTATGGCGAGGGGTTGTAGTTTTTTTTGCATGGGGGTATTTTAGAGGTTGGTGGGTTTGATGTTTGATGATTTATTATTATTATTTTATATATACTATTCATTAATATAACATTTAATAATATTTACCTTATTTAATGCGATAATGTTTTGAAAAAGCATTAGAAGCGATAAGCAATTATGCATTTTAGTTTTTAACATCCATTGTTTGAAATTTTTATTGTATAATTCAAATCAAGGTTTATTATCCTCAACCATACGCTAAGTGACAAACACCATTAGAAAGTAAAGCAAAGCAATCATTAGTACCTGAAACGTTTCGCATTTCGCAAAGCAACGTTAATTTTCCCTTTTGAAACAAAACTCTACACTTGTTAGTCGTCGTCTACAGGACGAGTAGTTTCAAAACCGCAGAGCCGTGCAAGTTTTGAGACAATGATAAATGAACTGCATTGTAACATTCTCATAAATTAGCCTCTGTAAATTAAAATTTCATCAGATTGATATTGACTTACGAGACTCCCGCTAATGTCCGCGGTGAGCAACCTGCAATTTCGAATTCGCATCTCGAACTGAAAATCATATTAATTACGCTTCTCAATGGAAGGCAGTTTTTGCAAATGATTAATAAACCCGCACAATGGTTCGACAGTTGCGTAACTATACCACCCGAGCGTCAGTTCATACATCCAAATTTTCAAAAGGCGTGATTATTTACACTACAATTTATCGCGCATTGTCGTCTGCGTACTCTTAAAAAAAAAACCAACAGCGTTACATAATCCACGCTTCCCCGATTTTATCAAAACCAAAGCGCCGATCCTCGTAAATTTCGCCGATATCCTTAATGCAGAAAAACGTTTACGACACCCGTCGTGTCAGCAATAAACTCCCGACAAGCAAAAATCAACATCTCGCGGCCCAGCTTTTCGAAAACATCGCCGCGCGCGGCGAGCTAATTGGCGCGCGCCGTTTTCGCACGTGGCTCGCTTACGTAACGATCGGCGATCTAGAGAGAAGAAAGGCGACGCTAGACAGGCGAAAAGTGAAATTAGCGTAGTTTCCCAAAGTCGTCAGTCAGCCGACGTTTTCAGCGCGCTCGCGCCGCGCCAGCCAAGAGACATTTAATTGAAAAGGCCCCGAGGGAGAGCCGTGTGTGGATTTCCGTGAGAGAGCTTCTCTCTGGCGCCCTGCGCTCTCGCTTGTCGTATATACGTAGTAGGACGTCGACACCTGATGTGTGCTGCCAGGCATCTTCCTGATTACGTGTGTTAACCGCTGCTGTTTTCTGCTCGGCTTGCTGCCTCTTTGGCAGAGGCGCGCGCTTGGCTTTGCTGTGTTTGCTAATGCGAGTGTGACTGAGAGATTGTTCGGGTTGCGGATTGCGCGGAGCGAGTTGTGGGTGGGATCGAGTGACAGTTTTTAAGGGAAAATGTTTATGGGGATATTGAGTGTAGTTTAATTAGAAGTGCATAGAAAAAATATAGTGACAGTTACTAAGCTAGATATATAGGATGAATTTATGCTGAAATTATGGTTTATTAGTCGCTAAAGTGACGGTTTATTCTACGACCAAAAATCATGATAATTGTAACTACATTTTGTGTTATCGAATCAGGATACATTTATATACACAAAATTCCACACTTACATAAATCACAGTTATATATTCATATTCTCTAAACAAATTTATTCCACAATTTCCTAATATCTCTCCAAAATTTAAGGATAAGCTCACAATCCCTTAACCTTAATCTCCACCCACATCAAAAACTTACCTACTTCCTGAATTCTTTAAAATCCACCCCACAAACCGCTTTCCTAAACCAAATCTCCTCAATCCTAAAACAAAAACAAAGCCAATCAAAATTAAATTAAATCCCCAGCTCTTCTTCTTTCCTCCTTCCAATCTTTCTCTCTCCTCTCGCTCCTATATACATCTCTCTTTCTTCCCGTCCCTCTCTCTTCAGCCTCATTCTTTTTTTTCGCCCGGGTTTATGCTGCGACGACTGCGACGAGTTTCGCAACGACGCGAGCTCTGCTCGCCTTTCCCGAACCAAGCCGATCTCTTGCGTATATATATACAGACCAGCTGCGATTTTATTTCTTTCTCTCTCTCTCTCTCAGATTACGAATGCAACGCGTGCGCTTTTTTTCGACGGACGGCTCCTCTAGGCGTGACGAAACGAGCGATCGACCAGGAACTAAATAAATATAGGATTTGATTAATGGGGGGGTTGTGGCTTTTGAGTATTTCGAGAGAGGAAAAAGAGCGGATTTATGCGGAGGAGAGCCTTTTTTTCTCCTCCGGGATCGTGAATGAAAAAACGCATAATCAGTCGCTGAGAGATTTTTTCGTGGAAGTGGCCTGGTAACGGTAAGGCAGATTTATAGGGATTTGGGATGCTGATGGCCGGGGCGAGTTTTCGAACGGCCGGTGATAAAGATAAAAATAATTATTTCTAAGCTGGGACTGGTTGTGCTGTTATTGTTGTCGGAGTGGTATGGGAGTCAGGAAATCGCCGGGAAAAATTATACTTGAGAAGCCGTGGGTATAAGCAAGGGAACTGGACACCCAGGGATATTGGGTACCTTGAATATTTAAAGTCGCATGCAGAAAAGAACTACTTGGAAGCGGTGGAGTTTTACAGAACCTTGTAAAAGTCTATGACGTCAGTTGCGACTTTTTCTTTGAATTGCATTACATGTTTAAGACCTTAATATCGCGAAATCTCTTTGTAATATCTGGATAATGCCTGATAATTATTTCGCGTAAAAAATGAAAAAGAAATTAATATTACTTTTATCTTGATTCTTTTTACTGATTATTAAGATTGCAAATTAAGCGTGCCCATATCTTATATTTTTAAAAAGTCAGTTTTACTTAATAGCAAGGATCTGTACGGTATAAGATTATTATTATGCCAATATAAGACTTGCGTACTGTTTGCAAAAGTGCACTGTAGCTTTCATTAGCAAGAATTTGCCTTGCAGCACGATCACGCAAACAATTGTTGATTAGTTAATTTTATAACAAAAGTCACGATATAAACCGATTTAGGTTCAATTATTAAAGAGTCGATATAAAAGTTAGACACACATTCCCGAGCCTCGTCGTGTACAACTATTAAATCTTACAATTTTACGTTCCCTTGCAACCTCGTTTAAAAATTCAGCCAAACAAAAACGAAACAGTAAGTACACAAAAAATAACCAAAATGAAAGACGCACGAGCGCAACGTTAAAAAAAATACGTAAACCTATTTTCACGATGATCCGTAAAGTATCGGGCATAATTTTTACATTCTCCTGCTACGTGCGCACTTGCGCTCTGCTTCCTTTTTTCGGCCTTTTACTCGGGTTGTAAGTAGTCGCCGCGATTGAAGCCGACGTCGATGTGTTTGTGGCGAAATTTTAACGCCGAGCCTTTATAAATTAACGGCGTTGCATACGCAATAAAATTTAAAGAAGATAATTGCGATTGTACGTCGTTGAGCTGTTGATGACTTCATCGCAAGAGTGAATGTTCGATATTATTACAGAGCTGCGCTGGATCTGTGGGTTGGAGCTCGACCTTTCATGCAGAAAATCAGAGTTCGATTGGCAGGCGAGCCCTCTGACTTTTTTTTTAAAGTTGTATAATGCGCTAATTTAAAATATCGAATTTCAATGTGCTGCGGATTTCAGTTTAAACTTTGTAGAGATATATTTATGTGTGAATGGGCTTGCGTATGCAGCGTAACTATAGGTAAAGAAGATAAAAAAAAAACAGGCTTGAATGATGGAATACTGGGTCTCCTCTGAGGCCATGATCAATAAAGTAAAAATAAAAAAAAAAGAGTGCTCATGAGCAATAACGAATAATCTGGAGTGTCTGGATAATTAGTTCTGAATATAAGGGGAATGTTGTATAATTTATCAACTCATAATTAGACTTATAGTTAAACTATAGTTGTTTTAGAGTATAATCTAACGATATTAGTTTATAAGATAATTCTACCGCAAAATTTCATATTTTATTTTTAATTGTCTAAAGTCCTAATGTAGCATATGAATATTTAACGGTCATAATTAAAAATTTAATTAAATTATTTTGTTATTTTATATTATTAACAGCTGTCTCTTTATTTTGCCATCATGAAAAACTTGTCAGCTCTTCCCTTTTATAGTCAAATTTTAATTTAGCTCGAATTTAGTAGAAAAAAATAATAATTAAAATTTAAGTGATAGAATACCTAAATGAGAAGAGCCGAAGTATGAAAAGTCTTTAATTAAACATATTTGCATTTATTAAATCAAGGATACACTCTAAAATGAAAAGTGCAAAATCTCAAAGCAAAAAGTTTAAAACCATCATTTTACGCTTTATAAAGTTTAAACCATTAAAATGCAACTTTGTAACCTATAAAAATTGCACCGGTATTTTAAAAAGTTTGATTAGTCATTGCCTTTTATAAAAGTTGAATTAAACTTTTTAATCTTTATAAAATATTCGATTTTCTGTTAAGATTGTAACAATATTTTATCGATATTGTAGTTATATATTGCTTCAATATTGTAATAATTTTGTGTTAATATTGTGTTACTATTGTGTGAGTATATTGTAGCAATATTAATATTTAAAAATTATTGCGCCGCTCGATAAACAACAAGCGATTCTAACCAATATGACGTCTCGCGAAATGTTGCCAATCGCAATCACTCATACTTAAACAATTAAAATGATGAATTTAATCTTATGATAGAGTCTAAGAAAGTGTAAATTTAGAAATTAAATTTTTTCTGAAAAACGGACACTTCATAAAGATTAAAAGAATCAATTTATGTATATATATAATCTTTATAAAAAATTTAAAATTACAAAATTTAAAATAACAAAATTGAATTGATTGAAATATCGGAGTTGTTACAGGTTATAAATTTGAAAAGTGCATTTTAATCTTTACCAAAAGTGCGATTACTGCAGTTAAATTATTACTGAAAATTTCTTTGATAATCAACCTTCCGATAGATTTGTCCCTTCTGATCATCGCGATTGGGAAATGGGAAAAGTGCGTAATCTTCGAATCGCGCGCAGCACAGATTGTCGACATTTGGATAAGATTACCAAGCTATACCTCGTGTGAAATTCTCGACTTATTGCATCGGAGGCTACACATTTCGCACGTTCGGACGCGGTTTTTCTACGAATCCGCTGAAATTCGCACCTCGCCACTGTCACGAATACGTTTATACGGTCACGTCCGAGCAGCAACGTCTCCAAGCTGAAAATGCCACCTCGAAGCGCAACGACTAAGGATTAGTATTTTGTAATTTACAGACGTTTGTTTACAAGATTTCTCCCTATTACACATATTGTGCAGAATTTTCTTGTGGACCGTGAATGACTTATCGAAGCGTTTTCTATCTGGAATACTTAACGCACGTGACAAATTTATGGTGTACGTTTCGTTTTCACAATAGCGATTTGTAAACTAATGCCGTTGTCGTTGTCAGGACAAAGTTATAGTGACATTTTTGTGTTTGGTCATATTTACAGCTGTTATTGTAGGATTTATTTAAAAAATCATATGTTTTTGTTCTTTTGAATTTGCGCGTTGCTCTATTTCAATCCTGGATTATTGTTTAACTGTACCTTATACAGAGAAATTTTTCAAAATTTGCATTTGTGTTTTAAACGTACCTAAGTATTTCTTCTAGTAAATTTTATATGACATATTGTTAACTTTTTCGAAGATTTTCATTTTTAAATAATTACACATAAGTAAATATATTAGTTTAAAGTTGAAATAATCGAGTGATTAAATAATACATATGTCATAATACATATAATTAATAATAATAAAAATATTATAAATTTTAATAATTTAATTTTAATAGTATTAAAATCACACAAATTAATTAAAAAAAATTTATTTATAATTTTCTAAAACAATCATTAAGTCAATAATACTTGTTTACGTTTCATTACTTCTGCTCCAAAATGGATTTCGGAGCAAACGATACTATGAACTTTAAAATTTGTTTTGGAGCAAAGTATAGTTTTTGTTTATATTTAAAATAAATTTTGGAGCAAATGAAACTTTATCAAAAGTTTACTCATATTGATAAGAAAATATTGTTAAAAATTAAAAAGAGAACGGATACGCACGCCGTACGATTTTTCCATATCGACAATGACTATTTAAAAATAACACGTCCCCAAATAATAAAAAATAAGCACAATTAGGAAGAACAAACTTTGCTGTATCTTGCAGTCTCCGATACCTAATTCCAACATTAATTACAATACCCCAACCGATTCTCCAAAATTCTTCCTCTCCTCCCATCCTAATTCTCTTGCGCAACGCTCCGAAATCCGCCAACCTTGCCACTTCCCTCCTAACCTCTCCGTCCTCCTCTACCCATCTCCATTCTCCGTCAAGCAGCATCACCTCTCTATACAATCCTCCTCGGCCATCTCAATATTTACCCTATCCCTCCGCACCGTCTCTAAACCCAACCAAGACACTAAAAAGACAAAGAGAGACCATATCATCTCCCTCTCAGTATCATCAACCGCCGCAGGACGCTGGCGCTCTCAGGCATCAGCTCTCGAAAAGCCCAGAACCGTCGTCCCTCTATCCGTCCTCCATAGTCGATGCGCTGGCAGCTCGAGGCGAACGAACGGCAGAGCCGCGTGCTATAGCACAGCCAGCACACACAAGAGAGAAGGGAAGCCCAACTCCGTGTGTGAGTGCGCCATGGCGGCAGTCGCACGTAAAATACGTGCGCCGTACGCGCGTCAACGGCGGCGTCTCAGTCCGCGCCGCTACCTTTTCTCGTCGAGTCCGCGCGCGCTCACCGGCCTTGAGCCACTCCTCGCACCTCGCGCTCTCTGTCCTCTCCCGCGAGTCTCTCTGTCCCATCCCCGCGATACCACATATATACGTGTATATACGCACACGCTCGCGTTATATACATCGACAGTCCGAAACTCGCCGCTGCTTCCATCCACGGCTACTCCCTCTATAACAGCGCTGCTGCTGCTGCTGCTGCTCTCAGTGGCTCTCATTCCGGAGCTGTCTCTCTCTCTCTCTCTCCTTTTTATTAAACGTGCCTACGTACGGCAAGAGAGACAGCCGCTCTCAGTGTCTCTTTCTAGCCCGGCTCTTCTCCTCGCAGCCGCGCTCGGAGTCTACATCAACTCTCCAGCAGGCTCTCTCAGGCGCTCCGCGCGCCGCCGACTGACTTTTGCATCGACGCCGGGGCTCTCCGCGCAGTGTACCTCGCTCGTCCGTGTATATACAGAGTCTGTGTGTGTGTGTGTGTGCATGCGCGCGCGCTCGCGCGTTGCAGCAGTGTGTGCCTCTCTCAGTGTGTACGGCGCGCGCGACTGGAGGAAAAATAATCCGCGCTGGGCGTTTGCCGCCGACGATAAGCCAAGAGAGAGAGAGAGAGCTAGGGGCGCGCGCTCGTCCGCCGATGGACTCGCTCTCGGGCCGATTGGATTTCGCGCTGGAATTTCCTCCGGAGCTTTATCGTGATAATAAACAGCTGGCGAGTGGAGGAGGAGGATGGTAGGAGGAATGCCGCCGCCGCTGCTGCTGCTGCTGCTGCTGCTGCATGGCTCGGGCGCCGCGCGGCTATAACCAACAATGTCGGAGTGCGAGGCTAGTGTCGCGCGGGCGTGGACTCTGGATCGGCCGATCGTTGCCCCATCGCTGCTCAGTGATACACGCGAGACTTGACGGGTTTACGAAGGTGCTGTAAGCTGGCTTTTTTTTATCGCTGCTGTGGAGGATTCATTGTAAAAAGGCGTCCGATGCTGCTCGTGGATGGGATAAATAAGTGCGTACCGTGTAGATGCAGGCCCAGCGATGCGCATGCGCACTCGGCGCCATATACGTTCTACAGGATTCAATGACATCGAATTTATCGAGTAGGAAGCATGTTAACGTGAACGTTTAAATTTGATAACGACGACCGGGAGAGAGAGAGACGGAGACGGAGACGGAGACGGAGAGAGAGACGTACACACACGCTCGAATACACACACACACACACTCATTGGGACAATCCGCTAATAGAGGAGCTCACGTCGGAGGAGGTAATTCACTGGTAGAGATTAATTATTGACGATCGATCGGCGTGAATCAATTGTAAAACAGCCGACCGCCTGTGTAAATTATGTACATCGCAATACTCAGCGAGCGGAGATTTTTACCTCTAAGAAGATAACCGAGAGTGCAAAAAGACTTTTCATCCGAGAAGAAAAACAGAAGAAAAAAAACAGACACACGCGTGTGGGCGAACGTATACGCGTGCTCGTGTGTATATATCCGTGTGTGTGCGAGAGCCTGCGTGTGTGCCATTTTTCGATCGACCGTACACACGTACAGCTCCGAAGGCAGGCATCGAAAAATCTAATTATTCCGAGAAGGCAATTCTCGGGAGGCTCGTAAGTGTACCTTAATTAGCTGAAAGTGGAAAAAGTGGAAGAGCACGTGAGAGTGAGGCAGGCAGGCAACGTACGACGACACGAAACCGTCTAATACATTTATTCTATCCTCAGTGTCTCTCCCCCCCACCTCTCTCTATATTTTTCTGGCTTGACACGAAATTGAAGCGGTGCGCACACTGGCCGGTAATGCGTGCATAAATTTATAGCCCTCACCGGAAAAGAAGAGAGAGAGAGAGAGAGAACCTGTGGCTATACAGCCGGCGAGCGTGCGTGCTTGCGTATGACCAAATAGGCGGCCAGACGTCGGCCGGCGGGTGGGAAAACCGTATAGAGAGAGAGAGCCCGGTAATGAGGCTAGACGGCGCCAGGGCAAGATCCGATTGCCAGGCCGATTAGCGGACGATCGGAGGAAAATCATTTATCCGGCAAGACGAGAGTGACGTTACTTACAGCTCGATTATATTCCAAACTGCAAAGTTTGGCATGCTATCCTAATTGCATGCCGACGATACAGGGGCAGCTCTGCAGTTGGCGTCTAGCTCACGTAGCGGAGACAGTTGCCTCGTATCCCTCGATCCATCAAGATACTCCCCCAAGACACAGCTCTTCCGGGGCAATGGCCAGTAGCATCGAGAGCGCGAACAAGCGCCAGGCGACCCGGGTCTTCAAGAAGTCCTCGCCCAACGGCAAGATCACCGTCTACCTGGGCAAGCGGGACTTTGTCGACCACATCAGCCACGTCGACCCCATCGACGGCGTCGTCCTCATCGACCCGGACTACATAAAGAACCGCAAGGTCTTTGGCCACGTGCTGGCCGCGTTCAAATACGGCCGCGAGGATTTGGACGTCTTGGGCCTGACGTTCAGGAAGGACCTGTATTTAGCGGCCAAGCAGATCTACCCGGTGCAGCCGGGCAGCACGCAGCCTAGAGAATTAACCAGACTCCAGGAGCGTCTGATAAAAAAGCTGGGCAGCAATGCCTTTCCCTTCTACTTCGAGCTGCCGCCCCACTGTCCGGCCTCGGTGACGCTGCAGCCGGCGCCGGGCGACACCGGCAAGCCCTGCGGCGTCGACTATGAGCTCAAAGTCTTCGTGGGCGAGAGCCAGGACGACAAGCCGCACAAGCGCAACAGCGTCAGGCTGGCCATCCGGAAAATCATGTACGCCCCGAGCAAGCAGGGCGAGCAGCCCTCGACGGAGGTCAGCAAGGACTTCATGATGTCGCCCAGCAAGCTGCACCTCGAGGTCTCGCTCGACAAGGAGCTCTACCACCACGGCGAGAACATCGCCGTGAACGTCCACATAGCCAACAACAGCAACCGCAGCGTCAAGAAGATCAAAGTGTCGGTGAGGCAGTTCGCGGACATCTGCCTATTCTCGACGGCCCAGTACAAGAGCACCGTGGCCGAGGTGGAGAGCGACAGCGGCGTCGCGCCCGGCTTCACCTTGAGCAAGGTATTCTCCTTGAGGCCGACGCTCGCCGACAACAAGGACAAGCGCGGCCTGGCCCTCGACGGCCAGCTCAAGCACGAGGACACGAACCTGGCCTCGAGCACGATCATATCCGATCCGACGCAGCGCGAGAACCTCGGCATCATCGTCCAGTACAAGGTCAAGGTGAAGCTCTGCCTGGGCACGCTGGCCGGGGAGCTGGTGGCGGAGCTGCCGTTCACGCTGATGCACCCGAAGCCCGAGGAGGAGGAGGCTGGACTGCTGCTGTCGTCGGCGTCCAGGCCCAGTCCGACGAGGAGCAAGAGCCAGGAGGACGGTAACGGGAGCGGCAACGGGCCGGATAACGCGGGCCCCGAGGACACGAACCTGATCCAGCTGGACGAGGAGGCGGACGGCGACGACATCATCTTCGAGGACTTCGCCAGGCTGAGACTGAAGGGCGAGAGCGAGCCGGCTTGATGACCGGCCGAGGCTCGGGCTCCACGCCGACGCTGCGGATCCGGGACGGCGCGCGAGTGCTCGCGTATGATATGATGATATCGATGTGCGTGTAATAGGTTAAATAATGATGTTTGTAAAGTTATTAATATTATATACGATGGAAATGATAAAGAAATTGTGCAAAAAAAATTAATAATTAATTAATGATTAATAATTAAAAGGAAGGTTAAGCCACTGATGTATCAAAACGCGAGAGAGGGGGCGGTAAGACAAGTGAATTAAAAAGAATAGAAAAAAAAAAACACACAAAACAAACACACACACACACACAAAAGCGAGTCGAGATAACGCATGAGAGCATCTAGAGCCGGGATATGATAAAAGATATAGAAGAGGGCCTTACGCGCGTTTCTCGCTCTCCCGACGACACAGACCGCTCTCTGCGTTCCCAGGTGGAGAAGTAATTGCGGCCGGCGGCTGCGCACAGCGCGCGCGCTCGTCGAGAGAAAGAGAAACAAAGAGAGAGAGAGAGAGAGAGTGAGCATGTGTGTGTGAGTGCGCGCGTGCACGTGTATAAGGAGCGGAGGAGAGAGCGGAGGAATGCGAATTTCAGGTTTCGTTTTTTGCGCGTTTTTCTTGGCCCGGGGTATAACGAGCGGTTCTCTGGCGAGCGCGCGCGGCTTTTTGAAATTTCGCGGGGAGAGCGCCGAGGTATGCAAGGACGCGCGCCGCTTCTCTCAAGGGCGTCCTCTGTGTGTGTATAGGATTCTTCCTTACCGCGGAATTATATACGGCCTCTTCTTCGCGCTCCTTCGCGACTTCTCCTGCATCGCTGCGAGAGACTGTGAGAAAGAGATAGAGAGAAGGGGAGAGTGAGGGAGGGAGAGAAAGAAAGAGTGAGAGATTATTGATGTAAAACGCTACAATTTTTGCGCACCACATTATTGAAAGTCGATACGAAGACGGTTGAGAGTTTCGTCAATTATTATAAAAGGGAAAATCCGACGATTTCTTTGTTTTTAGAATTTTTAAACTTTTGACTTTGCGACTATATCGTTCGTTTACGATTATCAAACTTTTTCTGTACATGTATTTTGATAATGTATTTACCGCAATTGCTGTAATCGGCTGACCTCGTCAATGTTAAAATGTGCGTGATTATGTGCATGTTCTATTAACAAACACGATTTTATGCTCGTTCGGTAATTTGTGAATCCCCCACCCGTGACCCGGAAGTATATACACACATACATACATACACGACATTCTTGTCATCGATATTTTTTATACGTATGATAAAAAAAAAATAAGAAACATGTTAAAAAATTTGAGGTAAATAAAAAAAAAAAAAAACTGTTTGTATGTACTAAATGGGCGTGTATAACTTATGTAAGAATCTTTCGCTCCTTGATTAATCGGCATGACGTACATGTAAAAGCGATAGAGATATACCTTCAAATTACACTTCGAGGTCGGGAGGTTTTTTTTTTCTTAAATTCCAAACGTGAATGATTAAAAAAAAAAAACAAAAAACAATGAAGAAAGTCTATGTGCATAATGTGTATGAAAACTGTTTATGAACTATTTAAACCATTTTATTTGTTCGCTTTATTAAACTCAAACTGTATGATGTATCCTACTCTACTTGGAAGAAAAAAAATAAAAAATAAAATTATTCAATAATTTCTAATCCTCGTAATACTTTCACTCAACCCAATATCACCACGCATATCCAGCATCCCAAAATCAGAGCTCCGCAGTCGAAGCCAGCCGTGGGGAGCGCTTCCAAAAAAAGCAAAGAAAACAAAAGGCCGCGCTTACAACTCAGCGCAGACGCACGAATTAAGAAAAAAGAGCGGGAGAAAAGCTAGAGATAGAGAAGGCCGCGGGAGAGGAAGTCGAGAGGAGGGGGGGAAAAAAGGAGAAACGGGAACAAATTGCGCCGAGGCGGCGGTAATCTAGCGGTATATATCAGGCGATTACGGTAACGCTATATTGACGGGGGAGCCAGAGCGCTTGCACCGCCGCTTTTGGATCGCGCGGGGATCTATATACGCGTGTGTTGTTCTACGCGCTGCGTTCTGGCGGCGATCCAATTCCGGGATGTATGGAGGAGATTTGGTGGAGGACGCTAGGTTGTGTAAGAAGCGCGCGAGGTTTAAAAGTATCCTTGTGCGAGTGGCGCAACTGGTTCGCTGATCCTTCTGGGATTTTTTGCTTTCGATGATATATGCATGCCGCCGTATCGTTTGTCTTTAATTTTTGCTGTGTTATATATTAACGGAAAGTTGAATAAACGTGATACTGTATCATATCTCAAAACAATGATAAATTCAGCAAAGTTTAAAAAAAATTCTTTTAATCTAACGATCGACCTCGCGCAAGGACCAGAGCGCTAATGGGCCAGTTCCTCCAATTACGTAACCCGCGCGGAGAGCCGGCTCTGAAAATCTAAAAATGGAATCGCATTTTGGAGAGCCGCGTCCGTTACACACGCGGCTGCTTTATATACAGATACGCGCGCGGGGAGAGGCTGAGACAGGCCTGGCTCGCTGCGCGCTCGGTTACGCGAATTCCTCGAGATTAATGAATGTTTGATCGTTCCGAAAGGCCAGGCCGTTACCACGGCGGCCGGCAGCCGGCCGGCTTGTTAATGCAAAATTGGAGGCTGATGGCGGTGCCGGTTGGGTTTTAGTTGGAGCGATTGCGCGAGAATTTTAGGATTTTTTCTTTTCGTTTTGGGAGTGGTGGCGAGGCTTAGATTGGAGAAATTGTTTGGTTCTTTTGTTGCGTTGTTGTGTTTAATTTTGATTTGTGAATTTATTTGATATTTTAGTGGAGAATATTTATTTATGAATTTTTTGAATGCTGATTTAATCTTTATAGTTTTGATGACATGCAATTGTTTAATTTAAGTATTTAATCAACATGAGGGTTATTAGAAGATACTTTGATAATTTTATTAGTCTTCAATTTGTATAACCATATAACACTTATGACTAATATCTTATTCAAATGGACCTTTGTTCTCGCAGCAATTATATTTTATTACATCCATAAAAAGATATTATAACTTAACGACTAAAATGAATCTCTTTATAAGGAACATTCCTTCATTTCACTTTGAAGCCTTACACTTTAATAAATTTTTAAAACTTGATTGACTGATCCGAATTTTATTAGATCATTAAAATTTCATATAAATTTTATTGAAAAGAAGCTTCTTTAATCCACAACCAAAAAATATCCGATCATCGGAATTCCTATCATCACTCCTCTGCAACCGCCCGGAAAAAGCTCCATCACAAAAAAGAAACCATCCCGCACGTGTGCTTTCCAACAAAACCCGCAATTCTCAAAAACCTAAAAAAAACCAGCAGCAGGCTCAAGGTATATCACAATAGCCGGCTGTATCTAAAGCTCCATAAATATATCGTGACTCGGCGCGTACACGTGTTAAACCGACAGCAATTAAGGTGTCATAGAACAAAACTGACAGGATCCTGTTCGCGAACGATAGACAGATAGAGCCGGGCCCGGCTCTCTCTCTCGCGCTAAACAAAAGAGCTTTCTCGCGAGTTTAATCGCTCGGCGGTCTTAAAATATAAAGTATAAAATCAGAAGCACACGCGCCAGCCAGCCAGCCAGGATAAAATTGATAAGGCTCCTGGCTCGCAGCCTTCCCCCATCTAATTAGAGCGCGCGGTTGACAATCGCAATCTTGAGAGAGGGAGAAAGAGAGCCGACAATGTCATTGAGCCCGAAGCTGGGAAGGTGATAAAGATCGGCGGTTTACGACTGTGTTACGTGGCGCACGCCTTTCCATTTATTAACGAGCTTTCTCGGTTATCTCGGAGGTGGGCCGAGGCTGGGGTAATCTGGAGATTTCTGGGATGCCGAAAATTTGATCTTGGAGGGTTAGGTATTGTTGCTGAGCTTGGAGCTTTTGGGGAAATGGTTTGATAGTACAAATGGGCCGATATGATAGAGTAATCCTGATAATACCAAACAATTCCAAGATTTCAACAATTTTTTAAAAAAGTGGAAGGTAATAAAAGCTTTTGAAGATTTTTTAGATGTATTTCTGGACTTTGGAACCTAACTTTTCCGAATCTGTTAAAATATTTTAATGAAGGATGTGCGTACGTGATTATAATTATCATACATTTTATGTTTATATGGGAGGATGATAAGTGCAATGTATTAGTACGTACGTCAATGAATTCTGAGTAATAGATTTATTTTTTCCCTGCCAATGTCGTTGTTTTCTATGATTCTAAGGAAAAAATCGTTATCCTATTGACGCGATAGCAAAAGCGGTATTAACCGCACATACTCGACATACGCATGACTATATCCATCGAAATAAATATTAATAAATTTTTACTAGTACTGATTAAAAAACTTGTTTATGCTAAGATCAAACCAAATTTTAATCGCTCTATAGAAATTGTAAAACTAGATTCAGTGCCAGTACAAATGTTACTATCGAATATAATAGGAGTAAGTCTTAAAAATATTGTCAACAAGTGATCGAACAGTCGTATGCATAATTCCAATATTCCTATTACTATCCATTTCACAAAAACCAGCTGCAACCCCAGCCCCACAAACTTCAAATCCCACCGAAATCCACCCCACCTCTCAAGACTCATCCTCAAAAAAGTCATCATCAAAACGACATTTTCAAACCTCGCAATCACTCCACCAAGTCCCCCTCAAAGCAAGCCTCTCACACAAACCCACACCGCAAAAGCCTTCCGCACACACACACATCTACACAGCGCACAGAGCTGATTCATAACCTCGGCTCTCTCGCTACGGCGGAAAGTATGCGGAGATAAAAGGCCCGCGCGCACGGCCGCCGGCTCCTTTTTCGCTCGGGGCCGCGCTCGCGGCTCTCCGTAGCTGTATTATACGCGCGTAGGCATACATAAGCCCCGGCTACCGCTGCGGCCTGCACCGTAATCGCCGCGCACATTGACGGCCTTGCGCAACTCAAGCGCGCGCGCGCACGGCCCGATTTTTATCGCGGTTATTGGCTTCTCGCCGATCGCTAGGCTGCTGCTTTCTTTTCGGCTTTTTCGGCGCTCAGCGAGCAAGCTGATGACCTTGCGGCTTGGTTTTGCCGAGAGGCAGTTGCTGGGTGGGGGGATTTTCAGTGTGTAGGGGAGGAAGCGGGTGTGATGTGAATAAGGATGAGCTTCTGGGGAATTGAGGTGGTGACGGGCGAGGCTTCCTGGGAGGCTGAATACATTTTAGTTTTGGGTTGCTTTTTTTTTAAGAGGGAGAGGTAGGACTTTGTAGAGATTTTGGATGCAGTAGCGAGTTTGTAAATTTCTAGGGAAGGATCATTGAGGGGAAAATTACAGTTGTCCTTGGGAGTAGTAAGATTTTCAGGTGAATATAGGTCTATTATGAGTGATACAATAAGTTTGGCGCGCTTAATTAATGTTCGAGCGAGCTGTAATTTGATCTTTACATGAACTTTCACTTTTTATAAAAGCCTCGAAGTATTGAAGCAAGTCATACGTGCAACCGTGTTGCCGCGGCGAATGTAATGGCTTCATAATAGAGTTATAATGCACTTAATGACGCCTTTGGGTTTTTATCACTTTTAATAAATGAATACTATTAGGATTTTCTGCTTTGCATTAATTATGTTTAATAGAAAATTTCATACGCTTTCTGAAAGAAAGAATCACAAAATTATTTATGTCATCCACATATTAATTAAAAGAAAAGTATGAACTATGGTGTTTACGAAAATTGTAAAGGAAAAAGCATTTGCTATTAGACGTAATTAAAAGTAGCTTTATAAAAAAATATAGTTTATTTTTCCTGATGGAAATTTGTCAATTCATAGTTCATCTATAAATAACTTTTGTCCCATCATTCTAGCTATTTACTAAAAATTTTATTAAATGGTCTTTTTGCTAAATATACAGATAATGTGACCAAAATTGTATCATCGATAAACCAAAAATAGCTAAATGAAAAGCTAATATATCTATCAAGGTTTTCGATCGACCAGTCCTCTTGCATGTCTACAAAAGAGCTTATAATATATACTTGAAAAATGGTTTTTAATTAGAGAAAAAATACCTGATGATTAATCGTCGAACGCGTTATTTTTAACGAGCCCACGCAAGCTAAGTCGTAAGTTTATTGAACTTTTTGTTGTCCGTTATAATGTTTGTTTTTAACCGCTAATTTGGGTCGGCAAAAAAATACGCGGAAAGGTGAAAAAACTTTCTGTTTACCTTTCAGAATAATCTATATCTCTATAAGATTGTCTCCGACGCGAGAAAACTGTTTAATTAAGAAATGCGATAAAGTTTTTATATTATTATGTTTAACTCGCGCGATGCTCGTTGCACAAAAATACGAAGCTCTCGTAATGAGAAAGCAGATTTATATTTAAAGGAAAAGTCTCTCCTGTTACAGAAATAATACTTATTCACTCAAAAAATTGATTATTCAAAAAGTTAAAGAAAAAAATTACTAAATTTGAGCGAGAAAATTTGTTTTTCTTAAGCCACTTATCAGAGAATTAAGAGATGTTAAGTAATGTTGGCGTTAAACAAATAAATGTCTTTAAAAGTGAAAGAATTGTGATGTAATCCAGACTGTTAAAAGTGTTACAGAAGTGACGTGTTAATTTAATTAAAAGAACGGTCTGCATTCTCTTGCATTTCATTTTAAAGAAAATAAGAGAGTCCATTCAGCATGACTGTACCGTTTTATACATAGGCATCCCAATGGTATATTTCACGAAAAATGTAAGAGAAGTGCATTGCCCTACTTATACTTTTTTTAACTCGGAGATTTTACGCGTTACCAAAGAGTGTTATGAAATTGTTATTGATAATAGGTTTCAGACTTAAATTATTTTTAATTTATTGACCACTTATATATATGATATTTTTGTATTAGACAAAAAATCGGCTTGAAATAGAGTCATTTCTCTTTTATAGATATATCTGACATAAACAGAATTTCTAAAAATCAACCTAAAATCGAATCTAATCAGATTTTCTCACAGATTTCTTGATTAACGATAAAATTTTATAATTTAAAGCCATACACACTCTATAGTTACTTACTTAAATTAACTAAAACTAAAATTAAAAGTCTGCAGACTCCACTCTATAACAATTAAATTTCTCCAAATCCTTGCTCCAGTGTACTACAGATATTAATCCACCACCCACCTCCCAATCACCATCGCCACCCACTCCAAAAACACTATCCTTCCACATCCCTTATAAAAAAAATCTATCCACCCTCTGAAACCACCTCAGCGCAATGACTCCGCTCGATACCACCTCCGCGATCATCCGTCTTTCTCCCTCTCACACAGAGACGGAGCAGCGACAGCGTAGCAGCTTCCAGCTAAGCGAGTTGAAAGGAGGCGCGGAAGCGCACTCGCCCGGCGGCAAACGGTAAACCGTCGCGACGACGCGCGAGGCTGCGCCGAGAGCGCGGAGAATTGAAGGCGACAGGACGCGGAGAGAAAGAGGAACGGCATCGCGCGCAAAGCGGCTCTGTTTTACCTTCGAGAGAACCGCGAGAAAAGGCATTTGACGGGGGGGACGTTAAGGTACTTTCACATGCGATTTGCGGAATTTTACCCGAGGATTGGTGACCCCACGGGCTGGTTTGAGTTGTGGAGTGATTGTTGTTGGATAATTTATTTATAATTGAAATTGGATAGAGTGAGGAATCGTTCGGAATGTGGAGATAACTTTATCGATGTTATGTGCATAGTATTCAAATTAATTAATAAAAATCAAATTTTTTTATACTAAAATAAGTAACAATTTGTTACTCATCTACGTATTTTTCTTTTGCGGAAGAAAAGGTGCTTCGATCAGAAAATTTCGTAACACGTAAAAGCACCCGGAAGTCTTAATACTTCCAAAACGTTATATCAGATCCCAGGGAGATTTGGCTATTTTCAAATCCGAAAGATGCCTTTGGAAATGAGTATTTCCGAATATACGTATAGAAACTCAGCTATACATGGTACCAAACTGGCCGTTAGGCGCGTGGGCGGCCCTAAGCTTTACTCGCATCCAGACATCCCTTTATGGAAAGATACAAAGCTCCGATAAACAGGGATTAAACGCCTTCCACAGCAGAAATATCAAAATAATCCAATCCCATCAAACTTCACTAAAACCTCACACAAAAAACCTAAATCCCACGATTCTCACACTCCACAAAAATTCTTCCTCTCCATTAAATTAATTAAACTCTACCAGACAGTAACGCGTCCTCGCAAACAATCAAAGTCAGAGCGCTCCCGCGTGGCAAAAAAAAGAACGGCCAGCACAAAAAGTCGCGAGAAATCTGCAAGAGAGGCAGTCGCGAAGGCTATACGGATCTACGCGCTTATACAGAAAAAGAGGCGCGGGTCTACGTATACAGCAAGCGCCTTGAGAGAAAGAGAGAGAGGGAGTACAGTTACGCGCTTCGCGCCGTATAAGATGGTTCGCGGTTACGTTAGGCCGGGTCAAGACTCGAGGAGGAGCATAGAAAGAGAGAGAGGATGCGTGTGTACGAGACGACGCGTCTAGGAGCTGTATACGCGGGAAAACGCGCCGAGCCTGGAGGCCGTGACCGCGCGAACTTAGAGCGACGAGTGGGTTTTATGTGGAGCGAAAGGTTTCAGCGGGTTGGGGTGACTGACTGATGGTGTTGATTGGTTTGACGGAGGTTGGAGGGGTGATGAGGGTAGGTGGTGTGTTTGAAGGGATGTGCTGGAGCCTTTTTTGTTATTGAGAGTACATATCAAAAACAAGTTTATTGCGTTAGGTTTTGAACTTTTGGAAAGTTTCGGAAACATCGATTTGTTTCTTTTAATGGAGAGGAGCAACGTAATGTCGCAGTTTTCTGAAAATGTTAAAATACAACACAACGAATGAGTTTCCGCATTCTCAATAACAAGCGGAGTTACGTGTTTTTAATTCGATGCGGGCATTTATTTTATTATTTTAGAAAGGGTACCGTTTAATTGAGAAAATAAATATTATAGAAACTCAATTTTCAAACTCTAAACTTGAGTATCTTACTTTACATAAGGTAAGGAACAGACTGTAATGGTGACTATTATGTGTTATATACAGTTTTGGTTTCTGGTTTTATTATCAAATGAAATTTCTTTTTAAGTTTATTAGTATTTATTTTACTAATTGAACTAATTTATTTGCAAAATAATGATCATACAAATAAAAAATGTATATCTTAGTACCTTGTACGTAAAGTTCTAATTAGAAATATTAAATGGAATATAATAACAGTTTTAAATATAAATAACTGTAAATAAAATGATATAGTTATACAAAATTGTACTGTTATTTTTATAAAAAGCATATATTATTTAACTCTCCATAAAGAGCATTAATTTAATTAATAAATTTAAGTATACATCTAATAAATACCTGCAACAGACTTCCTTATATCTACAAAAAACTTAAAATACTTCTTTTAAGGATTTATTTAAATAATTGACTCATCTCATTTGAATAACTAACGATCGACTATCGAGATTTCAAAATGAAAATATTAATGATAGATCAGTACTGCTTCTAATTCATAAATCATAATAGTGCCTACAAACTCAAAAAGCTTCTATAAAATCCTTCTGTTAAAAAAAAAATTACCATATTTTTCAAATAAAACAATCAGAATCGTTCAATAATTGACAACACGCGACAATAACGGTGACATCGGCTAACCTTGAATCCCAAACAAATCCATTCCCGCACATCAAACCACACGATCATCAAATCCCCTTAAAACCCAAGGATACCATCCTCTTAAATGACTTAACAAGATCCCCGAGCGCAGCATCCTTTTCAAAACGCCTATAAGCGCCTCATCCCAAAAACAACAAAAAACCAACCCATTCGCACAAAAGGCAAAAAATAAGCGAATGAGAGAGAGAGAGAGAGAGCTGAGTAATCTAGGATCGCGCGTGCACACTAGCCCGACACGAAGCCGAAGGTGTGGTCGTCGTCAAGAGAGAAAAGTCTCGCATCAATATTCATAAGTCCTCAAGGATCCGGGCTTTCAGCGCGATTGTCCGGCGCAGAAAACCGGTTGCTCTCGAATTCTCGATTCTCGATCTGCCCGATGCCGATAATACCTCCGCGAAGATCTGTATTACTGCTCCCTGCGCGAGGAAAAATATGAATCAGCCGATTAGATCACCTGCTTGGGGTGACATTGCTTTGGCGAATTTCGAGCGTCTATTTTTAAAATGGACCGAGATTATGCAACGAGAACCGATTGAATCGCGGAGTGTATTGTTGGCCTTTATACCCGTTGACCAACGGTGTCTATTTTTTCTTCCGTCACCGAGTGTCGGTAGATTTTTGACGAAGCCGCAGCGGTGAGTGACCTTTGCATATCATTGGACTGATACCGGATCTAAATGTGACGCTTTTTGCGCTGCGCGCCGCCGGCGTATATCTCGTTTCGTGAAATTCAAATTTTCAATGGAGAGCGACCGAGTTATTTTCGTTTCGCAAGCCGGCATTGTGGAATCTAAGTAACGGCGTAGCTCGAGTTTCCTTTACGCGCGTTAAAGCTACTCTCGGAACAATTGCCAGGCTGATTTCGAAAAGCCACCGAGCTTATTCAAGCCGTTCCTATACTTAACGCTCTGCTTCAAATAGCTTTCAGACACCCAGTTTGAAAAATATACGCAGCGTAACCAAATACAAAAAGCAGAGAACTATCTCCAGGCGCGTTTCATAATCGATAAGAGATCTCGTTACGCCGCCGAGTCCGATGAACGGGCTTCATTGTGGCGCGACGGCTGGATTTTTCGCCAAGGTCGCGGTGTCCGATTGCGGCGGCATTTTTCCGGGAGGAAAAGCCTGGGAGAGAGTGTCCGTCGAGGCAGACCACCGGCACGCGTCTGAGCTATGAGTCGGTGCATTTGCATATAGGCGGAAGGGCCGAAAACCGCAGGCATCGCGCCGCCGGAAATCGAGGAATTTCCGAGGAGCGCGCGCCGAGCCGGTGCGTCAGTGGGTTTGGAGGTGTGTTTGAGATGTGGAGGAATGCGTTTTTCAGGTGGAGAAAGTGGCGATGTTGCGGAATTGATAAGGATGATTTTCGGTGTATTCTTGATTTTTTTAGGTTTAGGTGGTTGTTTGTTTCTTGTAATAATTTTAAAATTGTTTCGTGTATTAATCATGTCATAGGAAGATATTTATTTTCAAGTAGAAGTTCCATTAGTAAAGTCCAAGCTTTGAAATTCCGTTAGGTCCCAATTAGGCCTTGACCATAATCTTATCGCCTGCCACATCTATATTAATAATAAGGCAATCTAGATAGATCCTAATTAAAGCATATATAATTTTCTATCCGGGTAAAAGTCCGCTCACATACAAAATAAAAAAAGTTCCCACCGATTCAGCTCCAGCAAAAAGCAGAATTCCCTCACCGGTCTTCCTCATACGTTAGCTACCGAAAAAAAACTACGTAAAGACATTACCAATGTCAAAGTTGAAAAGTGCAAACATTACATATACATATAACACTATTCCCAAGCGACATGCAAATAAATCCAAGCTCTCGCGCCATCCGACGACAGTACACAATTTACATCGCTCTACCTCGTCGGCGCTTATGTACACACTCACACATACATCTCCCTTATCAAAACGTCGCGATTTATTATCAGCTCCGGCGCTCGGTCCGTCTTTTTTTCTCATTTCTTCCCCGCACACATCCACTTGAACGTGTAAGTTTCAGCGCTGTATAAATGCGGTTCGGCGGTTTAACTACCGGCGCGCAAAATCGGTGACTCACACGTTAGCTTTGATACGATCGATCCGGGGATCCTTGTGCGAGCGGCTGCTCTTTCTCTTTCCGTTCGGCTCGGCTCTACGGCCGCCGCCGCCGCCGCTCGGATTATTAGATTGTTTCCTTTGTCGATTCGGCGAGATCGAGCGCGCGCGCGTGCAAAGCTCGTAGCCTCGGCGAATTAACAATTCTAATTTTTCGATGTGAAAACAACGCTGGCGATCGGCTGTTTTCGAGGATCGAGAGCGTTAGGTTGGGTGCGAGTTGGTGCGGGTATATTGACTAATGATTTGGAGAAGTGTTTTTATTTTTTTTTTTTTTTTGGTAGGAAGTAGAATAGGTAAGTTAGTCTTGAATTAGCTTAAAGGTAAGATTCTGTAACGATTTTATGGGTAATACTTTTTTATTATAAATTTAGTTACCTTTTATGTTTCATTGACAACCGCTATATTTCTTTTTTTATTTGAATCCTCAAGTAACAAGCTGTAACCTTCTAGTTTATGACGACAAAGTTACATTTTTTTTTGAGTTAATGTATATATTTTAGTATCGAAGAAAAATCTCTTCGGATTGCCTGATAACCGGATCTACGTAAAATGTCAAAAAAGCTTAAATTTTTAACTTTTCAGACGTATTTTTTATTTTTTTTATTGATTAAAAATTTGATGGGACCACCTTAATTTATACAAAATGTTATATGAATGAATTTTTTCACAAATGTTTAATTAAACATTCAATCAATCAATCAGTTTTTTATAGTCCCTTTCTCTTTCACTTATTTCAATATAAAATCTGTCAGCGTTATATCAGGTTAAGTTTAATGCTCGAAAAAAGTGTAAATTCACACCGCAGTGTTTCCTATTGATAGTAACGTCATATGCATAAGACGTGCTTTGCAAACATAATGTAGCTTCAATTAAGCTGATGATTACGCTATTGAAGTCTATCAGACATTTCCCACAATTAAAAATCACTTATCTTAGTTTTTGCAATTTAATCTGTAGCGCAATTTTAATTGTATTTGAACAGCGAATAAAATAATGGTAAAAAGAAAAATATTTAGCTTTAATTTGCTTTTCCGTCTTTATTACCCATATAGAATATCTGCAGGTTCTGATAGAAAATTTTCCCACATCTCATATAGATTTTATTTATAATTCAAGTTTATGGTAAAAATTCTAGTCCCGTAACGTACTTATAAAATAACTTCAAAAAAGCAATCACGACAACTGATAAATTACCTCGGTTTAAATATAAATTATATTCATCAACTAAAAATTTATCAGGTTTATGCTAAGTGATTGACCTAGAATATGTCAAGTCGATATTTTAATTGACTTTTGCATCTAATTCCATCTCTAATATAATCAGTTTAGAAACTTAACTATTCCGTTATACTTCAGAATTAATTAAATTAAAATAAAATTTTCATCTTGCAGTCACCTTAACAACTAAATTACCAATTTTGCAAATATGCTGCTACACCTCTTCGTCAAAAAGGAACTCTGTTGATTCCTCATCCATCATGGTGCATGATGCTTATCTTACGTTCTTATAATTCTACTATCGGTATTCTCCTCATTCTCACGAGTAGGTAATCATAATCGCGTCCGCTTATATGTATATAGAGACGAAAAATGTGTATCACCTCGATACACATACACACACCCAGTCTCACACATGCAGCGGATATGCAGTCGAGGTCTAGTGACTTTGCCATATATAGAACATTGAGAACGCACCATTCAGAATCTTTTCTGAATGTTGCGTTCTCAATGTTCTATAATGTTCATACTCAATGTTCTTCATTTGAGCAGTGATGAGCTAAAGTAAGGTTCGAGTGACTGAATTATTTCAGTATTTGAGAAAGTTAATTGTTTACTATATGTACAGTGTACTTTCATTGATTCAAAATAAGAGAAAATTTGGTAAACTTTTTAAATTACACATTCACGAATAGTCTTGAAAGCAATATACTTTAATCTATGACAACTACATATTATTTTATTTTTAAATAACAAGATATTTTACAAGAAACTAACTGTAATGGACTGCATACGCTCCTTCGTTGACGGGTAAGAAATCAGATGAAAGAAAGAAACAAACACTCAATAGAGAGAGTATAGTGTATGTTTAAAAGAAATGAATGCAAAAAGCTTCCTGAATGTATGTAGATAAAGACGCATTGTTATTTTCAGTTCAACTAAAGTTCATGCAAAAAAGCGGTTAATATTTATTAAAATATTTGCTAAAGTTTGTATTACGTGCGTCTTGTATTACAATATACGTATATCGCATGACCAAAATAATTATGAAGTCGTTTAAATTTTGCTCAAATTTTTCCTTGTAATATTTTATGATTTAAAACTGTGCCATAACAGTTATTATACTGACTGAAAAATACATTAGATATATTATTCATCTATACCTAAAATGACCAAAAGGGAAAAACACTTTACAGACCCAAAATTAAAGACAAAATCTTTTCTTCTTCCTTAAAATAAAACATTCTATCACAATAACTCCTCCAAGCCTTTAATTTATTCGTCAGCCTCACTCATTACACTTAACAAATTGATTAACCATATAATTTTGTTCGCAAAACGTTCCACCTTACATCCAACACCCGCAATCTTTTCCCCACACATGCACCCAGCCAAGAAAAGCTCGCAAAAACCTTCCTCCGGCACTCGACGTCCCTCCCTCTCTCTCATTAACAGGTATACCGCTAACGACAAAGTATATACTTTTCAGCATCAATGTATTGCTCCCCAGATATAATATGCGCGATAAGCCAGGCTCGCTGCGCCGATAAATTTAATTAACGGGTTCCTCTTACCGGAAACGCGCGTCTGATGCAATCGCGCCGCGGCATAGGTGAAAGTTTGCTGTTTTTTTTTTCCCCCTATATCCACCAAGACTCGCGCTCGCACACACTTACACATTAGTCCGCCGAGAATGAAGGTGTTACAGACCATGGGTTTTAATGGCCATTTTCCCTAGAGCCGAGAGTTTATCTCGCGCTGGCTCGCCGTTTGAGTTATACCCGCGCGGAGAGCGTTGCATGTGCGAGCTCCGTGGTTTAATTGAGCGAAGTATAAATTTAACGACTTATCGATACGCCGGCGAGCGCGCGCACCGCTTCATTTGAGCCGGAAATAAGTCCTGGGCCCGAGCGCATATTTACCAGGCGCCCGCAGCGCCTTTAACGATAGAATTGTTTATTTATTACGAATATACACGGCCGAGGCTATCAATTTTAAAGTTTTTCTCGCGGCAGCGTGTATCGGTATCGGTTATCGATTGATTTCGCATTGTTGCCGGCGGCACCGCGGGCGCTAATAAATTTCGGCGCTCGATAAAACCCACTGGATTTTGGGAAATTAATTTTTTATTCAAGCTCGCGCCGTTTGATTGTTAATGGCCGGCGGTGAAGTAGATAAGGCCTGGAACCGGTAAGACAACGGGCGCTGGGAGTCGGACTGTCCCTCGGAGCAATAAAATCATAAAGGATATGTAACGATGAAAGATCTTTTCGTCGTTATTGTTCCATGTTATTATCAGATTAGGCGAAAAATTATTGCCACTCGGGCCCGGCGCTCTCGGGTAATTTTGCGCGGAGCTTTATGGCTTTGAAAAAGTTTACCTGGTATATCGCGTTTTTTATCCGCGCTCGGCACTAGGGAAATAATTAAGTACTGCTTGTTTTCTTGAAAATCGCCATTGTGAAAGGCGGCGGAGAATTTGTCCGGGCATTTTTGCATAACGATGCAACTAATTCTTAAAGATAAAATTTAATGGACCGGCCGAGCGTGGGCGAAGCGAGATCGTTGCTATAAATTTAAAATATTCTAATTGGCCAACAATTGAAATAAGCCTGCGCGTTTCAATTCAATAAATTTGATTAATACTCCGCGACTCTAGGCTATAAACGCGAAACCCTAGCATTATCATCACACACATAACGACAAATTGCTGCAGAAAAAAGAAACATTCGCGATAACTCGTATACACAAACACCTCTCGCAGTCCTCAAAAAAGCCCATCTAATCTCGATCTCCGCATCTCCGATAAACCAACTCGCCCCATAAATTCGACTTGTCCCATTTCGCGTAAATCATCCCTCCAGCACGCGAACCCTACCCAGCCCTTTGCCGTAAGAAAAAAAAATTCACTCGCGATCCTCGTGCGACCGGTTCTCTACCGGGTGAAAAAAAAAATCGGCTGCTGC
>UELX01000636.1:24689-67620 GCA_900480035.1 Eupelmus urozonus | reverse complement strand
GGGGGGGGGGGGGGGGGGGGGGGGGGGGGGGGGCTGCACTATTGCAAACAAGTGCCTATTGTGGTAGCCCGATATATCCGCGTATCGTTAAAATACTCGACGAGCTTTATGGTCACCCGGTACAACTTGAACGGAATGGCACGTTCTAAAGGCTCGGGGAGCGCGAGCGAGCCTCTACGTAGGTTGCAGTTTGAACTATAAAACGACGTAAATTATGGCCGCGGATTGCAATATTATGAGGCTATATACGCACGTTTAATGATCGAAGCTACCGGGCGCGCGCGCGGGCGCAAGCAGAGCCAGCAGCAGCGGCGGCGGCGGCGGCGGCGGCAGGACGCGCGAGCGAGAGTGAGCGAGCTCGCGGCGAAATATTGTCCGAAAATGCTCCTCTCAGTCGCTGCCGGCACCGCCGCGCGCGCGCGAACGAGAGAGCGCGTATTACCGAACCGAGAAATATTGACCGGCTGCTCGTAAACGCGCGAACGAGACGCCGAGACTGTGCGCCGAGCGAGGCCGCGCTTCCCAAGCCTCGCCGCTCGCGCGAGCACCAGCCATCGTTATAAGGCCTGCCCACAAAAATCCAGTCAAAAAGCTTGCCTTCGGCTCTGCGCCTCTGCGGGCTTGCAGGTCCTCCTGCGATCATTCGCAAATCCTTTGAATCGATATGTATAGTAAATACCGATGATAGTCCTTATTTGAGTATGTGCAGTAAACGTATTTCAGGAAAATATCTTTGTGCCACAAATCTCTTACTGTCTTTGTCTCTATTAAATTCTTGTCATAAAATCAATCCGCGACCGATATAAATCATTTGAAATATCTGCAATCAAATTAATATTCACCTTAAAGTTATTCATTTTAAAATATTGATTCATTTAGAAAGAAAGTTGATATCAAAACTTAAAACTACAGAATCGACTCTTCTTATTTGCTGGTTGCGCCGATTTAATTTTTTCCTTACTTACTATTGTATGTATATTTTCAGTTTACTATTTAATCTTGTGTGTATTCTGTGCAATAAGCACAAGTCAACATAAAAAATAAAACCACCAAATTTTATTATATTTGAATTTTAAAAGATAGAATCAAAATAACTTAGTTAATAATATTAATTTTAATCTTGATTAAATTTCGCTTATCTCATTCAATTCAGTTTAATTTGTCTTATATTTTAGATTTTATAAACTGTTAAATTATTCATTAAATTTTACGGACATGTACGCTGGGAGGAAAGTTTCCGATACGTAAATTAAAATTATTTTAATACACAGTTACATTTTATTATAATCCATATTTACTAGAAATTTTTGGTATTAATGCAATGTGTTTCCTTTGTCCAAATTGATAATATTGCTTTAATTCACCTACATGCAGTATAATGTAAAAAAATTAACAATGTATTTAATATTGTATGAAAATCACTTTTCGCATTGGAAAACCTAAAAAAAATAACAAACATTTTGAATTTGACTAATTGAATAAATTTTGAAAACTTATGGATAAAAGATATCACAAAATAATGCAGCTTTTTAAAACCAATAATTAATATTAAATTCAAGATTTCAAACGTTTTCCAAAACATTTAAAACCATTTACTAAACAAAACTTAAGAAAACTCTTGACACCCAGTCAGCTCCTCGGCTCGATTCCCACATCGATAATGAAAAATTTATTCCCATAGAAGCTCGAACAAAATCTGTTAATCAATGACTCGTAAAGAGCTCCCAGAGCCCGAAAGGCTAATCAGGAATCGCGATAGCGATCCTTAGAGCACACACGGCTTATCTAATGAACTCTTAAAAAGAACTAGTCCGAGCACGCTTACTGCAGGCAGACTCGCCCGTCCAGTTTCGCGTGCGAGAAAAACCGGAAAGCCCCCAGCTCGCGATGCTCGAATGATTAAATTCGAGCAAGGCGCAAGAGAGCCAAGAGAGAATCATCGAGCTCGCGTGTTTTTCCTCCTAATTGCATTAGCGAGTAAATAATTTATAACAAAGAGAGCGAAAGAAGCCGCGAGAAGGAAAAGAAAAGCGAGCGGCGATCTAGAAAACGGGAGAATTCATCAGAGTTATAACGCAGGCGTAAACGGATACATGAATTTATGCATTCCTCCGATTTGCATTTCGGATCCTCGTGCTTTTGAATAAAAAGTTACGACACATCAAAGCGGCCTGCGCCCGCGCCCGCGCGTATAGCTCAGAGAGAGAGGAGGCAAAGTATCATCGGCCGCTGGGCGGACGCACAAAGTACGTATTCCGGGGGGCCACTCTCACGCGACACAGTATAATTGTGAGGACAATAGATTGGCGTATAGGACTTATTTAAGTACCGAGAGAGAGAGAGAGAGAGAGGCCAGCCGAGCGCGAGTTTCGCAGGGGTCTCAGATCATAACGTCGTGCGGTCATGGTACCCACGCGCTGTGTGCCCGCTCTTTGTGCGCTCACGGATGCGGGAAGAATATCAAGTTCGCCCCAAGCGCGCGCATGTGTATATATTCGCAGGGCCGGACGGTGGCCCTCCGCTCTCTCTCTCTCTCTCGCACCTCCGTTTTATACATATATATATATATAGGTGGGCTGCGTACTCAAGCGCGCGTACATAACCCGCGAATCGCTGCCCGTCCTTCTTTATTACGCCACTGGCCGCTCGCCGCGCGAATGTATAAAGCAGAGGCGTAATGCAAGTCTATAATAATATTGAATCGAGAGCTCTGAGCGCAGAGCTGTCAAATTCATTGGCTTCATTAAGTTTCGCTGAAGAAATAAAACTTAGGTATTTGCATTCGAAATGCTGTGTGTATATACAGCGAGGGTGAGGGAGGAGGGAAGGAGAGGGGAGTGTGCGCTTGTCGATGGGCCGTTACGGCAGTTTATTTCGAACGACGAATGATAAAATGATAATGCTGGTTAGAGATAGCCGCGCGCGCGCGGGCGGCAGCAAGCGCGACCGGGGAGGTTTGATGAATCGATGAATATGGGTAGAGATAGACGAGCTGGATTATCTATACCGGGGTAGAGCGCATATAATATTATTCGGAAATTTTGATTTTCATGTTCCAAAATATAATTTTGCGCGATTCGGCGCTATATAAATTATTGCTGTAATTTATTAATTTCACTCAAACACTCAAACACTCAAAATAATCTAATTTACCACTGCGGCTCGAATTGATATTTTCCAAAAGCTGATAGTTGCAATAAGTATGATTAAAGTATTTTCTAGAAATGCACGCGTAAACTGTTATGAAAATGTTACTGAATCTTACGTTATTAAATATTTTTATAATAATTATCAAAATTTTTTAAGTAAAAGTCAAATTATGGATTTTGGACAATATTTTTGATAAATTATTAACAAGCGTAGTTTAATCGTAATAAGTCTTTTATCTCATCCATTTTCCGCTGATTATTGCATAAATTTAAATCATTTCTGAGACTTGTTTTCAACTCGAAATTTAATGTTTCGATGAATCTTATTTTTTGTCTTGTCTTGTTTTATCGATGCATAAACAATTGAGTTCGTCCACCGATATTTGTCTCGCCACTCATACATTAAGAATAAACGTTAAAAAACGTATTAAGTGCTGTGATGAAGTAATAAACGTGCTGTAAATCTTAAATTATTATATCATTAAAATAATATTAAATACTGGAATAATGTTAAAATTTATTCATTAAACAATTTATAATTGGACTGAAAAATTTAGAGCAATTTAAAACTGCTCTGAATGCCCTTGTCAATTCGTCGAAATCGAAAATCTCAAGGACAATGACCAACAGCAGTGATGTGCGTAATAAAAATTAAGATTTACGTATTATTTCATTATTCTATACGTAGAATAACAGTAAAAATATTAACAGTTAAAAGTTAATGAATTAAAACGCAGCGTTACCCCTATATATAAATATGCAAGTAACATCAGAGTTTTCTTTTAAATAACTTTTACCATTAAAAACAATATTGTTTACGGTATCGATCTATAGATTTAATCTTTCTAACATTTTTATTAGTTTTACATTATTTTTTATGTAATTCATTCAAATTTTACGTCACGGTTAGAAATATTAACAGACAAGTCTGTTAAAAACGAATTACAGACAGAATGTCTGTTCCTTTAACAGACAAAACGTCTGTAAGGCATTGAACATACATATATAAATTGACACGTTTTGTCTGTTAATTACAGACAATTTAGTAACAGGCAAAAAATGTTAATAGACTACACACGTGTTTTTAACCGTGGTCTGTATGCAGTAACTTCACGTCACTTTAGCGGTTACAATTAGAATTTTTAGATCATAATGGATATTTGAGTTTCGCTTACGTATAAAGTATTCTAAAACGAACTTATTTTGACATTCTTAGGAAAATTCTAAGAAAATTAATATTTTGCTGAACGAAATCCGTTATAGCATACTTTAGTTTAATCACTTTAATATATGATTCTGGTGTACCTGTCAAATCATATTTATGGCTTTTCGACATAGCTATTTAAATGCATTTTACGTCATCAGATTAACGCATTTACATTGAAACAAATAGCTAAGATAAGAGAAAAAAAGATCATCGTAAATTTATAAATTTAAAACGTAATAGATGCCCTCACTCCTATCTCCGCTTCTCCAAAAAAGACACTATAAACTCCATTAAGAAAAGAAATATAGCCATTATCCTCTAATAAATTCCGATGTCCATTTAATAATATAAACTGTAATAAAGGATCTTGAAGTAATCCTTACAACAATTTTTGTTCAAGTAAAGCATCCAGCACATGTGGTTTTATTTTTAGAAGCACTTGTAATTTCACGAATTCAGTTTTGCTAATTCGATAGCTTAGTTTTGCCAGCCTTTCACGTATCTTGTTCCATGATCATCTTTTTCTTTTACAATATTTAAATTTAAAAACGCCAACTACACGAATTTTTAGGACATTCAGGTTATAGATTTTGTATCTCTGAGTATAGTCGATCATGATTTTTCCAGTGCTTCCAGAAAATTCCAACACTCACTCTGTAAGATCGAGTCACGAATCGAGTTGTATACTATTATACAAATTCTTCACCAGTAATTACAAATATATCTTGCTAATCTGTTCAAACTTAGATCTCGTATCTATTCTGCTAAACTTCTACTCCAGCTCAAGAACCATACTTTTCAAAGCCTTCCATTTTCTCTCATTTTCAACATCCCCATACCAATAAGAAGTTTACAGATACCAAACTCGACACGTACAGCCATATAATTGTCATTATCAAATTCGTTCCAGTCTCGGCCAGAGCCACGCAACAGTTAAATAGCCGCTCGAGTGCCCCGGCAACTTTGTCGGATGCATCGCAGTCGCATTAATTAAGGGCGAACTGCAAACGCTTACTCTCTGCTGTGTGCAGCGAAAGCCAGGGCAGCAGCGAGCATTCGGAGAGAGAGAGAGAGAGGAGAGCCAGGCGCGTATAACGAAAAAGAAATAAGCAGAGCGGGGTTTATACTTCTGGGAAGAGGCTCGTAAAGAGCGCTCAGTCTTTCGTCCGCCAGAGCTTCCACTCTCTGTTATTATCCGCGACTTTTAAGCGGCTAAGGCCCAGGAGCGATCCGTGTGTGTGCCGCCGAGGGATATATAATCGGAGCAACAGAGTCCGAGAGCCGATCCCACTAATCTTCGGCGCCCTACAACCAAGCGCGCCTTGCATGTGTCTGTGTGTGTGTATAGACGTGGGACAGCTATGGCTGTGTATTAGTGTTAAAGTGCACCGCAACCGATTTTACAGCTCGGCTTCGATGATGCGCCGCGCCACCAGCAGAAGCATATCGGTGGCTGCTTCTTTTTTCCCAGCGCTCTCTGATCTTTCTCTCTCTTTCTCTCTTCTTGCATGCTTCGCGATTTCGGGCCTTCTTCGCCTGCGCTGAGTAACGATGCCAGCCGGCTTTTTATTTATTATTGGACAGAGTATTAAAGTCGAGCGGCAATGATCGTTGCTTCTCATCGGGCTTGTAAGTTGTAAAAGTATATAATTTTCGGGATAAAAGATTGTAACTTTGATCGTTAATGTACTCGTAAATATGCGAGAACAAGTTGCGAACGATTTTGATGATCGATAAAATGTCTTGGAAAAAAGAAAATTCATTGAAATTTATTGGTTGAGAGATCGCGATGGTTATCGCGCAGAATGCAGATTAACACATTTGTTAGTAAAAGTATTTTGTGTGTATGGCTAAGTAGTAGAATGAGTCAGATGTGGTAAGACACAGAATCATGAAAAAAATCGAAACTGCTAAAAAAAATTTCCTAAAAATGAAAGGCGGTAGCAATAATAAAACAAGATAAAGAAGAATAAAATGATAAATCAGAGATAACCAGAGACACAGGCAAACAGCGGAAAAAGGAAGAATCTGCTCAATAAACAAGGGGCTAAAGCGTCGATACAGCCAGCCGTGAAGCGTCTACATAGAGAAAAACAAAACAATCCTCTCTCTCTCGTCGAAGGCCGGAAGACTTTAAGTGGGTTAAACGGCACGGAAGGAAGAATCGAGAGAGAGAGAGAGAGGCCAAGCGAGAATCTCCCGCGAAGTTAATCCTGCGGGGATGAGGCGCTTGCGTTCACTCGCTCGCTTGCGGAGATTATCGGAGGAAGAGCACCACACCGCCACCACCGTGTACGTGCCCATCCATGAATATACGCTCGATCCTTTTCCTCTCTCTCTTCTCTCCCCGCAATAAAAGAAATAAAAAAAAAAAAAGAGAGCGACACCCCCGTCGGCATTCCAGGCGCGCGCTGGCGGCCGGGAAGAGAGAAAAGAGACGAAGAGGAAGGAAGAGAGGATCGGTAACCCAGTGTCGAGGCGATGTAGTCGACCGCGAAGCGCGCGCGGGCATACAACACACGTAAACACACACCCACACGAGCATTCACACTTTGTAGTTTCAATCGATCCGGACGACGGGATACGCGTGTACAGGCGAGCAGAAGAAGAAGAAGCAGGCCAGAGAGAGAGCGAGAGAGAAGCGAACAAAGGAGAGCGAGACACGCGACTTCTACTCTCTAGAGCGCGCGAGAATATAAAAGAGGGCGGCTGCTGCCGGTGCTGGCTCCCTAGTCGGCTCTTGGCTTTCTTTTTTTCTTCTTTGCTTAATTTATTAGGGATGTGATACTAGGGGTTTGCAGGCGCCGGCTGAGGTGTGAAGTGCGACGGTTATTTTGAGAATTTTAAACGTATTAGTATTGATGAGATTTTTTTCTTGATGAGCGGGGAGGTGATTGGGGTGATGAGTTTAAGGAGCTCTGTGTCGGCTAAAATTATTCGTTAATGTGATTTGGAATTTTAGTATTATGCAATGGGACTGTGGTTTTAAATAATGGAAATCTATTGTTTGTTTTAGATTAGGTGAGAGTTTATTTTAAGTGGAAGATGAAACTAGCTTGTGTCATGTTCCCCCCAAAATTACTGCTGTATACCTCTCCAGAGTCTTAATGTAATTCTAATAAAATTTTCGTTCTCGATAATTAAATCTTAAAGCAAAACCGAAAGATTCATCAACCCGAAGTATTAATCCGTCAAAAATATTTTTACACTCATTAAGATAAACGACCACGAAAGATTTCCGTTCTACTTTGTTTATCCAGAAATAAAAATTTCCAGATACAAATCTCCAATAGGCATAAAAAGCCTTGGCAGAAAAAAGCCCCCCGGAACAATGTCAAAACGCAAAACGCCCATCGGAATCCTCGGTCTGGGCTAAAAAAGCCGCAAAACTTTCCCACTTGGAATTTCACTTTTTCCCGCGCGTGCCCCTGAACTCCGTCTATAAAACGTGTACAGCGGAGGGAGGGAGCTATCCGTACGTATGCGCGCGCTGTAAAAGGAAAAAAGCGTAAAAACTTTGGTCGAAAACATCGTCGACACGGCGGCGGGGCGGCGAAAGGGTTGAGAGGGAGAGAGAGAGAGAGAGAGAGTCGGGAGAAAGAGGGATGATCGAGAGGGAGCGGCGCCGAGTGCGGGCGGGCGCGCAAAAGAAAAAGGAAGAAAGGTGGCAAAATGAAGAAGGGGAGCGCGCTCGGAAGCACGAGGCGCAAGAGGAGAGGGAGAGACCCACATCCTACACGAGAGTGAGGTGCGAGAGCGAGCTCTGCCGACCTCCTACAACTTGCCGGCCCGCTGCCGGATACACGTTGAGAGTCTGTGTGTATGTGTGTGTGTGTGTGTTCATGCAGTGAGAGAGCTGCCGGCATGCTTGGAAAGCTCGAGGGGGTTTATATGTGGAAAGAGGTCCACGTGGACCTTCGAGAGAGGGAGAAGGACAAGTTGATTTCATTCATTCGTTCGCCGAGCGTGTACATACACAGAGAGAGAGAGAGGAGCTCTAAAAGCGCGCTCACCGCCGCAGAAAGGACGAATCTTTTCGCTGTGTAATCAGATCGTACGGGCTTATTTCCCTTTTCTCTCTCTCTCCTCTGCTCGCCTTTTTATTCTTCGCCTCTGTGCGCGCAAGCTCCCGCCGCTTCTTTTTGCCCTCCTTGTTTCGTCTCTTTTGCTTTCCTTTCCGCCTTCCTTTTTTCCTCTTTCCCCTCTCTCTTTCTCTTTCTGCGGTGTTAGTACGAGCGCCGCTCCTTTTTTATTGACTGCACCGGCTTTTTATATACAACCAACTCGCTGCTCTGCGAACGTGCGCCGCGCGCGTTTGTTTCGAGCCCCCGCGCCCGCGTCAGAAGTGTAAGAATGCGCGAGAGCGTTTTATTAAAAGTAAATCGCCTTTCTTTGTTGCTCTCCGCCATTTATGGAACATATCGTATTCTTTTGTTTCGTTTTCTCCTTTTTCCAGGGCTCGCGCGTACCGCTGACTTTTTTCTAGATAAACCGTGTTATTGATCAAATAAGAATTTACGCTCCTGTAAAAGGCAGAAAAACCTGGGGCTTTCGATTGCTATCAGAACTAATTTCAAATGAATGAAAATAAGTTTTGCCGTTAATCCGCTATCCCTTTTTCCAAGTTAAACAAAATATTGCCCTTATCTCACGCATATAAACCTGACAAAATTTTTACAAATGCTTACTTTTTTCGTCTAATTGAAAGAAGAAAAATTGCTCCGGTATTATTCCGCTCATTAAATTATCATAAACAGATACGAAAAGAAAAAGTAAAAAGCGATTCTCCGCCACGTCAGGCGTACAATTTCCAGCGGTATTATTCACAGCCTATAATCAAACTAATTAAGACAATTATCCTTATCAAAAAGATGCTTCGGCCTTTTTTAACGACAATATAATGTATACATTATATACATTTCGGAATAATGAAATTAACGTTACAGAAAGTCAGTAATTAGCGCGCGTTAAATAATTCATTTTCCCCGTCCGCGTCTATCAAGCCACACACACACACACACACACATAGACAGTAGTCAGGCGCGCGCGCGCGCGGCAATTCGGAACGGAAAGTACGGTCACGTAACGTCGTAACAGTTGAAGGGCAAAAATTGAGCTACTGAGCGGGCGGGTGGGTTCTAATCAACGCTCGTCGTTGTCGGGATGTGCGAGGCGGCGACGCCGGCGCTGTGCTACACTGCTGGCTCTGGCCGGCGATCGATAAGAAGAAGGCCAGAGAGCAGCGCCGGCTTCGAAGTAGTAGTGGCTAGGTAGGGGTGTCCACAAATAGGAACATTGACCCATCATTATCCCTCCGACGCTCGGGCTTAATTGATTAACAAAGCTCGACTTACTTCTCTCGTTCCCGACCCGCCACGGCTATCCCCCTCTACTGTCGTCTCGCTCGTTCTGTCTCTTTCTGGCTTGGCGAGGAAAGGAGGCTTCGCGAAAAAAAAAAATAGTCGCGCGGGCAAGGAAAAACAATTTTCCCGGCTTTAATTGCAAGTGCGTGCGCCGGATTTTCTTTGTGCCGGTTGTTCCTTTTTTTTAAGCCCTGTTTTTGAAACACATTCTATTGTGGATATTTTAATAGTAAAATATTTTGTTTAATCTTGATGAAAGTTTCGATGGAGTGACGTAAATTTTCGAGCCGAAACAAAAAGCACTCGGTCTACTCGAAAACTGTGTTACTTTTGTTTATGTGTGTTGAAAGGATATTTGATGATTCTAATTGGATGTGTATTATTCAAATTTTTTATATACTTTAGTAATTGCCAGACGGTGAATGATATTTCTTTTGATTCTTAATAACCTTAAAATACAATGATAAAATGCTTTCAGAGTTTGAAAAAAATGGAAAAGTTTACAAACTTTTGATATGAAATAAGAGAAGAATGAAAGTGTATAAATACGGCTTCAGAATAAAATAGCCTATTCGCTATCACTGACACGAATTTTTTTTAATATTTTCAATTGGAATTTTTTATTCTTTTTAAGAACTGGCAAAAATGTATTTGGAACAGTTTTTATACTAATAAATTTTATTAAATCTTTCATTAAAACAGTTTACTAACTAAAGAACTGAGTATGTTGGATTATTATTTGATTTTCTTGTGTTGATAGTTTCGACATTTCTGAATGAAAATTCGCAACTTGCCCTTACTTTTCAATAAAAATTGTAAATAATTTTTTATTATTGTAAGCTTGCTGTTAATTAAGAAGTAAAAACTAAAAGTAAAATTTTTATTACAAATCAAGTATAACGGCATTCACTTGAAAAAGTAATAAAAAACATTTCGAACAATCAGACAGCAACGTTTCACAATAATTCTTACAGCAATCGAATTTTCCCATTACTTTCCATATCCCCGCTCGGCGAGCTCTCACTCGCGAAGCGACGGCGTAGCGCGCAGGGGGTATATATGGCCAGGCGCCGAAAAAAGAACGAGACACGCACGCGAAATACTCGATAATTTACGCGGCAATCGACGTGCTTTCGTAAATCGAGCTGTTACTCAAAACGTCGCTGGCAGTCGGTAATCAACACGGACGCAGCGCGGCAGAGCCCAGAGAGACAGAGGTAACGAAGAGACGCGCGCTAGACCGAGTATAAGGGTCGAGTTATATAGGAGCTGGAAGGGTTTTCGACGTCGAGGAAATCGAGGGGAGAGCATTAAAACAGCGAGGGTGCGGATATATAGCGCCAGTGGCGTCTCTATTCGGGGGACCGAGCCTCGCGCCCTGCGCGATATGTCCCCCTTTTTCCAGCGCGCCTACGAACTTTACGCCTCGCGCGCTCACGACCGGCGCGCGATGTGTTTCCTTTTACCGCGATTTACCCGAGAGCCACCGCTGCTCTGTGCTTCGGGCCGATTTGCCAAATGAGCCTTTCAGCGCCGACCGCGGAATCTGCTTTATTTGCTGGTGACGGACCGAGCGATTGCCGGCACTTGCTTTTTACTTGCTTTTCCAAGATGTTTTGGGCTTTCGGATTTGCGAATTTTATTGGCTTATATTGTTTGGATCTTTTTCGATATGACTGAGAACAAACTTTTTGATACGTAGATATTAGTTCGTGAACTAAAAATCATCTTATTAGTTAATGTACTCTTTTAAGGAAACATAATGACAAATTTTTTTTTAAAAAATAAGGAGTTTTATTTTATTTTTAGAAATGTGTTACTTACAACTGATTCTCTTAAAGTTTCCGATCACAGCGTCGAATAAGTCATTCAAATCGTACCTCTGCACTTTTCTTCGTCTTCTATCATCCTTCTTTCCTTAAGTCAACTATTAAATACCAATTTGAAGTCCTTTTCGAATGGTCCATTTGCATATCTTATTCCGTTCTTTGCATCTGTAAGGTAAAATAGTTTTAGAAGGATTAATGTTTCTTGAAATTTTTTAATAAAATTTAGAAGAATAGCTATCCGCATTCTTGTATATATATTGAAAACGTTGATGATTTATTATTTGTCAGTAAATTAAAATTAAAATGAAAGTTTAAATCTGAAATTATAGAAAAATTACATTCGGATAAGGGTTGCTAGATTTTCATAAAAACACAATATACTTATTCTTTACTTTTTAAAGTACAAAGTCATTCAAGTTGAAATTTATAATAGAATAAGAAGCAGGGGTCTTTGCCAAAATAGCTTTATAAAAAATTTACAAATATTTTTTAAAATATAATTTTGAAATTCGATTTGATAAATTTATATTGTTACATTATTAAAAATTTATTTATCATATTTATTAGGGTTCGACACTTTTTAAATAAATTTTTGTTTCTACAAGTAGTGTTTCATAAAAACTCAAATAATTACGTTCTATAAAAATAATAAAATCTAAGAATTTAATTACTTTTTAACAAAATAACAAAAAGTGTAAAAATTATAAAATTTTGAGTGTTTGAAAACGAAAATCGTAGATTCAAAAAATATACGAGAATTTGGAGAAATCTCTAAACTGTCATGCATTTTTTTCTATTTCTAAATAAGGTTATAAAAGAATATGTATGTGCGTATTATACATCAGTTTTTTAGTATAGTTCATTACCCTTTTGTTCTAAAATTTAGCAGTAATTTTTTGTTTTTTATTATCAAATATTTACTTACAATCCTGACATAAATCATTCTATTAATTAGTCATTTAATATCCAGTTTAAAACCTAAGAAATAGCTACAAAATAGCCATTTCTTAGTTTCAAATGAAGGAATTTCTTCTAGGAAATTTGTAAAATTTTTTGTTATTCATTTAATAATAATAATTGAATGTTTTAATATCAAAGTTTTCGCTATTCATTCAGAAATATGCTCCACAGGTTTTACTAATTACAATAGCGTTTATTGAATCGCAATTAAAATTAAATATAAATATTCCTTGTTCCTACAGAGATAATGTTATCAATGAGTATTTATAACTAAATAGTTTAACGTGCCTAGCTCACATTTCCGTCGTTTAATTTATTTCATTCTAAAGAAAGTAAAACTTAATCGAAGATTCCTTTCTTTATTTATAATTGAAGGTATGTTTAAATCATCAAAAATTTTCTGTCCTTATCAAATCTTTAGCGTTTAATCTTTCTGAACATAATAATCCCCAAGAAAAAAGTTTTTAACGAAGAATGGCGAGTGCGAAATTTTTAAAAGAAACGATCCTTATAAGTACGTAGAATTTCATTTATAGATAAGATCCAAATTACAATCATCTTTCTGTTTTCAAACACATTTTAACAATGCAATCTCATTATTTTCATAAATTTAGACACTGTAACAGTAAACTACATTTATTTCACAATACTCACATCAAATCTTGTAACTTTTCCAACTAAAAACCGACTCTTCTCAGGCGGGTTCATCATCAGTCACAAATCTCTGCGAAGCCGAGCGAAAACGGTCGTTTCAAAAAATCGTGCGTTCTTTTCCGCGAGACCGCGTAACCTCTTCCAAGAATTTCTTCTCAACTTCATCATCTAGTAAACTATATAAAATCACCAACATCATAACTTTCTCTCGCAGTCCTACCCCTGACAAGACAATTTCTCGTACTCACCTCTACACAAGACATCGGTCCCCGTAGCAGCGGCCAGCCAGCGTCTCCTAACCTAAAAAAAAAAAATCCCTCTGACAGCTTGGTCCCCCGACCTCCCTCAAGTCTCTCATCTCAGGTCTTGTCCGATTTGCATGACTGTTACTAGCCTGATCCTCCGTCTCTCTCCTCAAGAGATAGCCCCGGTTGCAGTGGGTGTGGGTACATTACCTCTCTCTCTCTCTCTCTCTCTCTCTCTCTCACTCTTGGCCGCGTGTCCTCTCATAACAATCATAACAAACGTAGGCCCCCGTTGCGGGCGCGGGGATATCAACGTGGTAGCTCTCGCGGGCGCGCACGAGACTCGGCGGTCCACCTCCGCTCGCGCAGAGTCCGCCTCCGTCACGCCTCCGCTGGCCCCCACCCCTCGGCACGGCGGCGGCGCGCGCGCGCCTGCTGGCTGGATAGCCACCGCCAGCTTCCCGCCTCGCTTGCGCGCGCCTGCTCGCCACTACGCAGCCAGACTGCGGACCGCGAGGTGCTCTCCGAACCACGCGCGCCGCGCGCTCATTCAGGGACTATATACGACAACACTACCACGCTGCACCGCAACTGCACCTGCATATATACCTTCGATATATCACACTGCCTACTCGCTGCAGATTCTACTTTGCTTTCTCCTTCGTTGTAAACAAAGACTGAGAAGTGACACACACGAGTGCAGTCGAGCGGCCAACTCGACGACAAGATTAGTTACATCAGTGCTGTGGACTAGCATTTTGACATTTCGATTTCCGTATAGACAGTGATTGGAGCAGGACTCGCCGGCTATACGGAACAAAAGACAGGCGTTGTATTACAGTGAGTTTTCGAACAGTGCTGTGCGCGTCTCGAGAGATAAAGGATCGAGTGCGCGCGCCCCGGAGCTCGACAGATGTGCTAGCTAATTGCGCAGCGCGCTTTTAAGAATCGATTACACACGCGCTATAAGCACACGTATACACACAGCCGGGACAGAAGCTTATCGTGTATCCTGATCCGTGTGCGTGCCGAGTGTGACCGTGTGTGCATATAGAGTAATTAAAAAAGACAGAGGTGTCAGAGACAGAGAGACAGAGAACGAACGAGTGTTAACAAAGTAATTATTATAGCGTTCTTGAAGATCGCGCGTGCACGGAGGCGCGGCTGCAATTTATACAGCGCACGAGGTAGAGACGTCGAGAGCTAGCGGAGCGCACGCGCCGCTCGCGGCTGCAGCCAGACAGAGACAGACGCTGCGACACGTGCACGTGATAGCGGCCCGCGCGCGGCTTTGCCTATCCGGAGAGTTGTGCGAGTTGCGAAAAAAAAGCGACGTTCCGGTGCGTGTGCGGTTCTAAGATGATGCTCGACAAATAGGACAATTAAAAGCGCATTACGGCGTAATACAGAGAGAGAGAGAGACGTCGCGGAGTTCTTATCTCCGGAGCAGAGAGCGTCTTATTCCGAGAGAGACTCGAGTCAATTGCTCGCTGGCTCGTCGATAAACAAGCTAAAGGAGCGAAGGGGTCACGTGACGCTCTTTATTTAGAGACGAGAGAGCTGCGTGAGCGCGTTTTATCCGTCGGAGAGTCTGATGAAAAACGCCGAGCGCGATCCGCAATTAACCGTTTGCCCCGCTGAGCGAGCGCGCGCGCGCGCGCTGCTTAATCGCCGGTAATTATCTCTCCGCGAAGTAATTAAGTATCAGCGAGGCTGATGTCATCCGGCCGGCACTCGTACCCGAGAGAAGAAGTAGCAGCAGCAGCAGCGGCGCACAGCCGTCGACTACTCGCGTCTTGGATTATAACGGCCGACGCGCCTCGTTGATTCTTCCGCCGCCAGCGAGTTTTATTTTTTTATTTCGTTGCTCTCTCTCTCTCTCTCGGCTGCCTTAGCGCGCCCGCCCGAGGAAAGAGACACTTGTGGAGGTGAGACCTGCCGAGGGAGAAACAGCTGACGAGGAGGAGAGAGAAAAGCCAGGCTGCAGCCAGGAGAGCCGCCGATCGACCGGAGGACACTCCAGGAGAGCCGCGCGATAAACTGCGTCATAACGACGTCGTACGTACGTCAATCACGGGTCGTTTCAGGTAAGTGTCGGAGCCCGTTATTATTTTCCAACTGCTTGTTTCTCGCTCTCTGTGTGTCAGACGAGAGAGGCCAGAGATGGCTTCGATGTGCTCGAATTAGTCTCCTTTTGTCCTTCGTCTGATGCTTGTGTTGAAAAGCTGATTTGACGCGGCTGCTTTATCTTGCTCGGATATTTCATTTGTTGATAATGTCATTTCGTATTTTATTCTTGACGTAATTATAAATTAATAATTTTTTGTAACTATAAATTTATGTTTTCTTGCAATTAGAATTTATTAATATTTTTATATAATTAAGCCTTTTTAAAAATAAAATAATTTTTTTAATGTAAATTTGCATTTAATTAAATACCTATTTAAACAAATAGCATTATTAATATCATTAATTTTCAATGTAAGAATAAATATAAAAATACCATCCCACCTCCCGGGCAATCACAGGCCCAAATTAACAAAATTCGCGAAAGATCTGAATAATAAACGGCTCCGGAGCTCGTCGTCTCCTCTCTTGCCGCCTCGACTGCAGACTATGTTGATTGACGTCGTCCATGATTATAGCACCGATTGAGATCATCGGCTGTCGGGTGCCTTAATTTAGAGCTATGAAATGGCCGCGCGCGATATCGCATAAGGCCTCATGAATTTCCATCGATGTTATATATCGTATAATTCGATCTTGTAAAATTAGACGGCTCCGCGCGCGCGCGCGCGTCCTTCTGTATAATTAAAACAATCGAATGAGCGACCCCCTTTTCTTTAGGACAATCCGTGAGAAAAGGAGCTCAGGCGAGCCACGAGCGTTCCGATATTTCGCGTCACACTATACTGAAAATATAATCATTGTTATTGATCGCGATGACCCCGAGACGAGATTCGACGCGCGGAGCTGTCTCTTACTTACACACGCGCGAGTGAGAAAAAGGTAGCGTAAATATACGGCAGCTGTGTTTTTAATTTATATTACTTCAGACATTCAGGGCTCATTTATTTTGAACGTTAATCTTAATTATTCAGTAGTTTTAATTGTTTTTTAATTGTTTTTAATGTATTAGTTGGAAGATTTTTGCATTGATAATTATTGCTATTATTTAAATATAATGTGGAGGAAAGTAAGTGATACTCTGTACACCGTGTCTATAAAAAGTATCTTATTCGCGCACACATTATTCGAAATATGTAAATATTCACGTTTATGCGAAAAAGCTTTTTCAGACTCATAGTTGATGTGCGATTTTTTTTTGCTACACAGAAATACTTTTAATTAAACCACACTAATATTGAATGAGCATTTGAGTGGTTTTTTGCTAATATTTTTCCCCGCGGAAATGCACATTTTCATTATTGCGTTAACAATTCCGTTAAAAAGTAATTATCATAAATTGACAATTATTGCTAAAAAAAGCAAAACATTAATCAAGCCCAAGCCAACTTTCTCTAAAAATATGTATTCAATCCGCTGAAACATCAGTCGTTTAGAAGCGGCAATAAATAATGAAATCGCGACAATCCTAAAGAGCGAAATAAGGAATTCCATTGTCGTTGAGAAAGCCAGCTCCTAATACAAAGCACTTGCTTACGAATGAAAGTGTCGAGTATCTCTCCTGGCTCTCGTAGCGCTGGGGGCGCGCGAAAAAGCCGAGAAACCGCATTTTCTTTCCCAGGAGAGGGCGAGAGCTGTAGGCGAAAGTAAGAGTTCGTTCTGGCTGTGTGTTAGATTTCAGGGGAAGAGCCAGAGCGAGCAAGCGAGCGAGAGAGAGAGAGAAATGAAAAAAGGGAGAGAAGGAAGAAAACAGCGAGAGCGCGGGGGCAGCCGGCGTCGATACGCCGGCAACGGCGGGGTTGGCCGGTGATTATCGCCGGCTGGCTGCGATTAACTTAATCTCAGTAATTAAGAAAGTTACTTGGTCGTATCCATGCGGGAATAAGGATAGCAGAGAAAGAGAGCTCGCCCGGGAAGAAGAAAGAGAGAAGAAGCCAGAGCCGGCCGAGTGTGATTGAGAGAGAAGGGGAGCGGAAGAGCGGGAGGAAGAATGCTTCGGAGAGTATTAGGACGGGCTAAAAGGGATGGACAAGAAGCTGCAACAAGATAAAGTAAACGAAGCAAAAATTAAGGCGGAAGAAAAAGGGAGCCGCTATTCGAAAAGCTGATATGCGCGTGGGGATAGAAAATAGAGATACTTGCTGTTTATTGTTGGATTTATTATTTTCGAGCTTGTTTCCTATAAACCGAGTGTTTGTTTACTTTGGATCTGGCGATGAGCGCGTGCTTTGGGATGAGAGATGAAAAGGGCGAGGAAAAGTTCGATTAGAGTAGGATTTCCGCAACTTCTTTTTTTATAAAGTTCTTCATCATTCGTATACATTGACTTTTATTTACAAGTTCACGGCCTTAGGTTTATAAATACGAAAAGTAATTAAAGAATGTTTATAACTAACGCTAATGAATATTACCTTCAATCTAAACGGCGATTACGCAGCATGGAAATAAACAGGATACGCTCGAGTTTTTTACTACTTAAGTCTCAATTAATTAGACTTAATGTACGAAAAATGAGTCGACAAAAATCTAGGCTCTAGCTCATTACCGATCCGTTTCTGTCGGCGCTAATTTTACACTCTAAAGCAAAGCAGCAGCTCACCGTACGCATATAATCATGAGCTCCGGCTTTTTTGACTTATAAAACACATCCTAATTGCAAGGTACACAGGCAGGCAGGCAGGCAGGCAGGGGCACAAATAACACGAGCGCAAATCGAGCGAATTCGAAGCGCAGAGAGCTTGAGCAACCGTATCCCGCCTAAGGTATATACATGTAGGTATATAAACGGGCACACAGAGAGACTGGTGTGCAGGAAAGAGAGAAGAAAAAAAGAGCGGGCGAGAGGAAAACGTCGGGGCAAAAGAGAAGTCTCGTCGGAGCACAAAACTGGTTACCTCGGCCTGTGTGTGCCGAAGTTCGCGCGATAATTTCCATCAGCTACTTAGCTGCCTTCTAATAATTACCATGATAATTATACGGCTCTCGCGCTCGCTCTCTTACGTTCCTGCGGCCCGGCATTTACATATATCACGCCTACGACGTGAATACACACAGACACAGACACACATACGCGCTTGCACACTGGTACAATGTGGCCTGGAAATGCTAATTGAAGGATCGAACGCTCGACGTACAAAGTTCCCTCGGACCTCGTAAAACGGCTTCGTTAATAATCTTCGCGTATATACACTACGCGCTCGCGCAAGTATATACGTTTCGTCATCGCTCGCGCGCCCCGCGGGCAATTTTCGTAAATAACACACATTACGTCGAGCGTATAAATCTGCTCAATATCATCGAACGAATTAACGCGCTCGCGCGTAACAGCAGCGAGAGAGCTGAGCTCTTTGATACAAAAATATCTCAATCAATTCTCATTGTCGTCCTCTAAGAAAAAGAAATAATGCGCGACCTAGCGCAGCATAGTGCTGAGGCGACTTCTTGCCAGCAAGTAGTCTACTTTTATAATACGAGCCCGCTACTCGTGCACATACACACTGCCAATTTAACTTTGACTTTAGAGCACTTTAATTAAGCCCATTTAAGGAGTTCTTAGAAAATAAGAGAAAAATATAATGCCGCTCGCGCGCGCGCGCGCATTTTTCCAATTTAAATGAGTCTTTGGACAAAGCGAGCTGCTCGCTCAATTAAATGTAAGAATTAAGCAACTGTTAAGATTCTAAAATAGTCGTTCTAGCTCTACATTTTAAAACAGCGATGAAAATTAGTGGCGATTGTTTCGAGCGCTTTATAAAAGCGCGAGCCAACTAACGCTCGAAGACTACATAACGCGTATCGGAATGGAACGATAAAAAAAAAACATTCTAGATCAAAAGTCCTTAGTCTAATGTTTATTTATTATTTGAAAAGTCGCCTTAAGTGAAACGAATTATTCTGATAAGTGTAGTAATCGGCTTCATGAGTCAATAGCGGCCGTCGCGCTCCGACCTTATAAATTAAAGCGGAATCGCGACGTCAAGTGCTAAAACAATTCTAAACAATAATTCAGCGTTAAAAGCCCCACTATACCACAGCATCGCATCAATTTTTCTAAGTAGACGCAACCGATCAGGAAAGTATAAGAAAAAAAAAATCACGCGCAAAGGTCGTGGATGTCAAACGAATATCCTTCGAGCTTGCGAGCGCGAATCGCGGGCTTTCCACGTGCGGCCATGTGACTGTGCGCGCCGCACGCCGAGGTAAACAGGAGCACGTGCTGCCGGCGTGACTGCCGCCTCTCTCGTGGGGTGGGGCTCTCTCTTTGCGCGCGGGGGCAGCAGCCAGTGCGCTCGCTTGGCTATATAGAGCGCCGCGCACGCAAGATGAAAGCTGCACCGCGCGCTGGGAGGAGGGTGGCTGGTAGAAATCGGAAGAGTCTTTTTAACCCGGGGATGTATGAGGGGGGGAAAGAGAGTTTCCATTGAGCGAGATGTGGGCCGGAAAGTTGCGAAGCTGCCGGCAAGCGCGCGGAAAGGATTCGAGGGGGAGTCTGGGAGAGGGATGAGGGGACGATTTAGAGGTTGGAGCGGCTGGCTTGCGAAAGTCGATTTATGTGGGTGAGGTGAGTAGGCTGTAATTTCGATCGGGGAAGTGGTTTTATTCGCGGGCGCGCGGATTGTTTGTTATTGACTGTTGAAAGCTGATGGCGAAATTTCGGATGAGATGATGTACTGAGTCTTGAAAATTGGGAAAATTTTGTCAATCTTAAAAATAGAGTGGATGAAAATCGGTGTGCTTCTTTAGCATTGATTGATAATTTATATTTAAGTATATTAATAATGAAATAATTGCGTTATAAGAACCGTCAATGCGAATTTGTTATTAGATTTGTTGATTGCGGTTGGGAAGGAGATAATTATTTTTCAATGAGTCATTTGACATCGTTTACAAAATGTCTATGCTAATGCACTTATCTTAATTTCGCAGTACTAAAAATAAAGAGTGGTATATTTAATTTGATATTGTTATTCAAGTATAAATTGCTAAGTGACTGAAAACCCCCTGACACTTGAATGAATATCTTTAGTTGCATTCAGGCGTCAGCTATTTCAAATAACGTTTAATTTTAAGAAAAACGATCGTTATTCATGCTGTAGTGGCTTCTTATCTAAAAGTTAATTAAGGAAAATAAGTTTAGTTTTCTGGTTTTTTTCACCTATTTAAATTTGATATTTATCTATTTTAGATAACGACTATCTTCATTTATTCTTTAAATAGTTTCTGAAAATATTGAAAAAAGTAGCAGTCATATTTGAAAAGTTAAAAAATTTTGTTTCCGACGAGAGCTTGTACAAAATTTTTAATGTCACGCTTGATTAATTTCAATCTCATATTAATAATCCCCGATTTTTAAGTACGCACACACAAGAACCGACTTTGTTTCCTTATCTTTACAATGTGTCATGAATATCTCAGTCTACGTGTATACTCCGTGTCCGTAAAATTTTTATCCGCTTTGCACGATAAGCGTAAAACGCCGGCACTCCAGATTATCGCGCATCGATATACTCGGGCGAAAAAAGCCGAGCAATCGATACTTCCGAGAGAAGGAGCGCTAAAAAGAACGAAGAAAAAGAGCTAGAGAGAGAAAGAGAGCTGAGGAAAAAAAGAAGACAAGCGGCGCGAATAAGAAGCTCGGAAGCAGTAAGCGGCTAAACGTGCGGGCTAAACCAAGAAGAAAGAAGAAAGAAAGAGAGAGAGAGAGGGGAGAGATGAAGAGGGCCTGATAAAGAGCCGAGGAAGCAAGAGAGAAGGCGCGACGTGTGCGCGCACACGAGGTCCCAAAGGAAGCACTCGAGCGGCTCGATATATTGTGTTGGGCTAGGGCACTCGAGAAATCGCCTCGGACAAAAGAAAAAGAGAGCGCGATGAAGTTAGCCCTCCCCCGCCCTCTCACTCCAGAGAGAGAGAGCGGCGAAGACGCCGGGGAAAAGAGAAACCGGCGCCGGGGCCGCGAGCGCTAAGAAGCTGGGCATGTAGCTCGAGCTTCAATTTGTACGCTCTTGGGGGATGACCTCTTTGCGGGGGTGGGGAGAGACGCCGTCGCCTTTTACGTAATAACGTGTAGGCCCCTTAACCGCTTTTTTATCGCTAAAAATCTTTTAGGTGTATGAGCGAGGGAGAGAATGACTCTCGCGCGCGCGCGCATGCACGAGTGTCACTTGAAAATTTATTTTAAGGATTTGATCTTTTTTTTTCTCTCTCCCTAAAGTCTTGGGCGAGTTTTAGAGAAAGGGAAGACCTTTCTATTTAGAGACTTTAAAATTAGAGCCAGCTCCGTTGGATTTTATTAAAAACTCGGCTCGATTATTTGCGAATAAAGAGTTTTTTAGAATTTTCATACTAGATCCCGGTTGGTTAATGTTTGGCCGAAAGATTTACAGATTCTTATCATAATTAAGCATTTTAAAACCCATTAGCGAATTAGCATTGAAAAAAGAAACGGCTGAAACTGTAGCGCGGGCACGCGCGTATACGGAAAAAGAGTAAAAATTTTTGATAAATGTCCTTCTGTAAAAGAAAACTCATGACTTGCAAATGCAGCGTGGAGAGCCGGAGCAGCCGAGCGAGCGCGTGCATAAGCGCAGAAAATGCGCTCTCTCAAAATAATTCGCGTCATTACGATGCAATAAAAATTTATGAGCGCGGCAGACAATAGATAAGCATCGACCTTGACTCACCCGCAGAGGAGAAATATCACACACTCGCAACGAGAATAAGAGAGAGAGCCGACTGGTATTATCAGAGCGAAATCCGACGCACACACTCGAAACGGAGAGAGGCGCATTGTCGAGGTCAAGAAAACGAATCGATGGGGGGGCCAACTTCCCCTCTCCCGCTTGATACCCAATTCGCCGGCTCTTTCACTTTCATTCGCCTCGAGCTTTTCTGCTTTCCTGCTACTCCTCCACCGGCAGTCTCTTTCCTTCGTCTAGCCTCGGCTCGTCGACCCTCGTTTGCTACCCCATTCAATTCCCCTTTACTCGGCGAGTTTCTCCGTCTCGCTCTCTCCCGACGCCAGCGACGATCCGACGCGCGATAACATTTCCCTCGACAACTCGCCTACTTCCCAGCGTGCCGAGCTTTGTAGTCGGGCGCGTGCGGCGGCCGCGCGCTTGTCTCTTTTCTCTCTTATTTCGCGCCCGTCTACCGTCTCTCTCTCTCTCTCTGTCTCGCGCGCTCCTTTTTGTTCATTCTGCTTCATTGCCGGTGATTTCCAACCGCGGAAATTTCCCAATGTCGCCGGACATATTAATGCTCGCTCAGATTTCATTTCGTGATCCTTTGACTGGGAGCTGATGAAAATTCCAAGCGTTCTCCAGTTTTTTGTTTTCTATTATACGCGAGAAATTGCAATCAGCTGCTACTTTTGAGAAATAAGGGCCGAGTTTTGGGATGTTGTTAAGTGATAATCATTGCGGCGATTTCGTGCGGCTGGGTTATTAAGAGCAATGTTGAATAATTAATGCCGCCCGGTTTTGCAATGGAAATAGACGCGACGCGGAATTTTTAATATTGAAGCTGCAATTTTTCATCAGCTTAATAATGGAATATAAAAGTCATAACTGAAAATGTTTGTGTCAATACAGAGCGAATACTTTATTGATAAAACTTAATTATCTTATTTTCACCTCGGCGAGGGCGCGAGCTTAGTTTTCGCGGAAATTTTTTAATAAGCAATTAAAAGTTGCATGAATAAATAAATCAGTATACTTTGCGCGGGAAAAAGTTCGCACGCGCTGCCGGCGCTGAAAAAAGTGTCCATATTATTCGTAATATTCTAACGTAAAAAGACGAGCCCCGCAGCACACTCGGTCCCTCGTCACCGCGGAGGAAATTATTTTTAAAAACTTTCCTCCCGATGAGGAAATTCAAATTCGCGGCATTCGATCCGCAGCTAAGTATACGATTACGATTACGCCACTGCGCGGGAGAAAAAGCCGCCAATACGGCAATAGTCTGAGAAACTGCATTTACCTTTAACGCGGCTGGCAATTAGAAATCGATGACTGAGCGCAATTGGCCGAAAGCAGTCTGTACATAATAGAAATCGCTGATTTCTAATCGTCAATACGCGCAATAATTGCAGCCCATTGTAAAAGTCGCGAACGTGCCCCGGGAACAAACGCGCCCAAGAGAGCGATATAATTTTCCACGCCTCATTGAATATCGTGCGCCAACTCGTCGCTGGCGCATTATTACATTTCGCTGGCTCGAGAGATGTATACGCGAGCTACTTAGGAGGAGAGCGGCCCAGCTCACGCACGTGACGCCCCATAGGGAGAAGAGACGGCGAAAGAGAGCGAGAAAGAGAGCCCATGCGTGCGGCGTCATTAATTCTAATAATTTATAAAGAGGCACGCACGCGTAGATCTGTGTCTCTCCGTGCTATATATGCGTATGACGAGGGAGGGGGGGGGAGAAGGGTTATGTACGCTCGAAAAAGAGACGGAAAGAGAAAGAGAGAGAGAGAGACACGTCATCGAGGACTCTGGGCGACACACGAGTGGGCTCTTTCTCCGTTCTTCAGCTACTCTTCGCTTCTTCTTTTTTTCTACACGCGCTGGCTGCCCCTAATGGACCTAATTTGCCTCTGAAAAGCACTCGCTTCCCGAGATTCCCCCGCGCGCGACGGCTCGTCGTCGCCTCCTCAAGGACTTCCTTCGGAGCCGAGTCGCCGGCGTCGTCGTCGGCGGGCCGATTCTGCAAAACTTAAAATACCTTGCGAAAATACTCGCGCCGGGGAGAGAGAGTGAGCTTTAGCCGAGAATCCCGCGGATTTCTTTTCAGCCTGGCGCTTCTTTCTCCGGCTCTGTCCTCTGTGTGAGTTTGCGTGGGCTTTGGATTGAGAAAGCTTTTTAGGAAACAAAAACTTTGCGGGCTGCTTCGGTTTATTATCGCGATTTGTCATTTGTCGCGCGAATAAATTTAACGCACTCCCTGTAATTTATTCGGGCGCGCTCGGCTTTATTATAAAATCCATTTATTTAATAAGGCATTTTAAATTTTATGCATTCAACAGATAATCAAAAATAATACGATATCAAAATTCCTTCGCTTAATGAGCCTAATAAAAACACCGTCCCGCTTAATAATCCCGGCGATAAAACAATAAAACCCCTTACACCGCGCATATACAATGTCGCGGCGAATAAAGTCGCGCCTAGAGCCCCGGACTCGCTCTTTTAATTTTGAAACTGTTGACCGACGTCATCGAGAAACATAAAAACCCCGAGCTGAGAGAAGGAGGTGACGCGCCGGCGGGTGTGGATTGAATGAGCATCGGCTACCGAGCGCCTCTCTTTCTCACACACACACACACACGCACACTGGTTCTCTTGCTTGTCGTAGCGGGCCAGATGTTAATTCCAACGACTCAGCGTGAGCCGCGAAGTCGGTTTAGTACATAAATACGTCCTTAGCAGGGGGGCCGCCGCCGCCGCGCCATTATAATAGGCGCGCTCGTGGTTAAAGTTCTATTTGTGGTAATTCGGGGTTTAATGCACTCTCGCAAGCGCACGCGCTCTGATTTAGTCTCTCTCTGTTCTTTCCTTTTTTTTTCTCAGCGCCGGCTCTCCTTTCTTTTCTCATTTTCTTTCACGTGCGCCGGAGAAACGATCCGACGGCCGAAACGTGCCGCCTTCTCCCCGCGTTAAATTTAAACAAAAGCTTCGAGAAATTACCCCGCTCGTCGATTTTAATGCGCGCGCCCTTTCTATATAACGTGAGAGACTTTTTCCCGGGGCCGTTTGACGCTCGGCGGGCAGATTTCGTTCGGTTTATCCCACGCGAATCAAAAAACCATTCGGTCCCGGGGACTAGTGTCTCGGTGACGCCTGCGTTATGTAAGATACGAGAGATACACGAATTAGAGCGATTATTTTTATCGGTGTCCTAAACGTACCAGCATGCATTGTAATTAGTGTCACTATATTTTTCCACGCTCTCGCGCGCGTCAGATGCCTATCGGCCCGATCTTACGAGAAATCAATATAAAAACAAATTACTCAAGAATTCAAGTCCCGCTGCATAATTAAAACTTAATTGCCCAATAAATTACAAAAAAACCCATCCATAATTCCGGCCTCGAAAAACCCACCTTACAAGAGTACTCCCGGCACTCATAAAAAAATCGTCGCGATTATCCGTCACAAGTTCGCGATTATCAGGTTATCGGCCCGCCGCCGAGCGATCTCTGCAGCTATGCCTTTAGCCCGATTTAGGCCCCGGCTCTCTTTCTCGCCTCTTTCGCATCCGTACCGGCTCCGTGCGTTGGCCTCGCACTTGCGCGTGTATACGTACACGTCGAGGGGTAAACGCACACATAGCCGGCACAGTCGTACAGTGGAGTCGCATTAAACGGCGGCGGCGGCGTTCGGTTTAATCCTTGCGTTTCGTGACTCGGGACAAAGCCCCGTGGATTTCTGACAGAATGGTATCGCACGTAACGACCATTACCTTCGCACTTGGCTCGCCGGTATGTATGTGTGAGTGTGGGTATATGTATGGAGCTACTGCTGTGTGAGAGCGGCACGCGAGAGAAAGAGAGAGAGGAGCATATACGACTCATTTAAGCAGCGCGCTACTTTGCCGGGGCGCGCACGCTCGGCCCTAGTATTTCGCGGCTCGATTCCGCGCTTATATAGCGATTTCGAAAATAATGGCCCCTATTGTTGCGAGCCCGAATATAATTTTCTTCTTAATTCAAAGAAATAGAAATAGAGCGGAGTTATGACTTTTGTGCACGAATTATACGCTCATTATTCTATATACCTCCTATACAGGAGCATCGAAAAAAGTATATTGTTTCACCTCGCCGCACGAGCCTTTTCTCATAATATACAGCCCCGCTGAAAGGCGCCGATAAAAAATCGGTACGCTCCCAGCCCAGGCAATCCCGCAAATAACACTTATCGCTTTCCCTCTTGGCTCTCGTACACGTATATATAATCCCTCCGCGTCCTCCGGCGACTCCTCCTCTCTTTTGACGGTTTCCCTTCGCCGGCGTTATGAGCGCCGTCGACAAAGCCACGATTATGCGCCGCGCGCGCGCTTTCGCATTAAATCCGCTCAATTGATTACGTAGTAGCTATGGCCTCGTACTTACACGCGTGTATATCGTGAAAAGAAGGAGCGTGGACACGCACAATGTCCCGATGGGCGGTTGCCAACTGTTCCTGCTGAGATCGTTTTTTTTTTTTTTTTTTCATTGCCTGTTTGCTTTGCATTATAGGGCGCTGAGCGATCTCTCTCGCGCCCTCGGTCCTGCGATTAAGTAAATTCAATGACGAGCGCGACGACTTGTGGCTGAAGGAGAGGATAAAAAACGAGGTTGGGTGTGTATGGCTGTATTAGGGATCGGTTGGTTTTGTGCGCGCGAGGCTATGGAGAATGGCACTTTGGCCGCTTTGTGCCCGCGCGCGCGCGGGAATTAATAAAACGTAATTTTGCCCAAATGTTCGCCGGCGGATTTTTGTTTCGGCATACATACTTGAGAACAATCGGACGCGTGCGTTTCTTTCTTTGCTCATCGGGCTTGTCGAGTGGCGTTTCTTTCACGGTCCAGCGATTTTTATGAAATTTTTTGACGTATAGCTGTTATTAATAATCTCGTAATCGTTGCGTAACAGCAGGCCTATACCGCGTAAACGCAGCGAAAATTATTAAACTTATTTGTATAATTAATGCTCAATCAATAGCAGCGCAGAGCCGAGACGCAAAGCTAATAAAAGCCCGCTTACGCTCCTATATGGGGGAGTGAGTCATTTTCAGTAAGTACAAGCGAGAGCGGCGGGGGGAGAGAAGGGGATATATAATTAAAGCGCCGGCATACACGCGCCATCCTCCAATTGGACGAATTCTTTTTCCCTCGATCAATCAAACATCTCGCATTATACACACAGAGGCGAGCGCCAAAGGGAGAAGCAAAAATCGCCGCTGCAGCGAGCGAGCGCATAAATCGAGCTCTAAGTCGTATTTAACGCCCGGAGCGACGTGAGCCTGCCCCCCTCTCTCTTCTGTCTCGAAGGGCAAGTGTCCGGCGGCGCGAGAGGCGCGGTCGCTTCTCTAAAGCCACCTTATCTATACTAGCCCCTATAATAACGCGATCCGAGCCGAGCGTGCGTATATATATTCTCGCTTGCGCGCGCGAAACTATGCAGCGGCGCCCTCCGAGAGAGAGAGAGCGCATGTATATGTATACACACAGGCTCGGGCATCATCTCTCTTTTCACGATGATACGATATATATACGCGTAAGCGTCTCGCTCCTCTATGTGTGTGGGTTCTTGTATATATCTCGAGAGCCTACGCGCACATGTGGGGAGAGAGAGAGAGAGAGTAAGAGCGCTTGCAATTACAAGCTGGTCAACATATAATTATCCCCAATGACCATAAATTACCGGATTTTTATGCGCGCAACATTCTTAATTACCCTTTGAATTAACATCAATCAACCCCCTTAATTACACGCTGCTGCCGTTGATGCCGATGCGGCTACCTCTCCTCGTCCTACCCGCGCGCGCACTCGAGAACTCTGCGAGGCAAGAGAGAGAGAGAGAGAGAGAGAGAGAGAGAAAGAGCGCGATGATAATGCGAGAGATCTGCCCCCTACCTCCTCACTCCACCCTATATCCTATATACCTTCTGAACGGCGAGGGATATAATACGGGCCTTTTGAGAACCGGCAGGCCGCTGGCCATTGGTCGATGCATTAAAGAAGCGGGGGCAAGGTGTAGCGCGCGCGAGGCTCGCGGAAAAAATCAGCCCAGACTTTGCTGAATGTGATATTTACGCACGCGCCGCTGGCTTTTCGCGTGCGACGGTAGAACTTGGAGCGCTACGTGTTATGCTTTTCTGGATTTATTGCCTTAAATTAAATAAGCTGCTTATGGCGGATGGATATAAGTGCGGCTTTTCTCGGTAATTTCCACTGAGCCGGCCGCACGGCTTGTCTGTTTGAAGAAAAGGACTAGGAATTATTTATTTTTCTCAATTAATCATTTGATTAAGAATGCATTGTTCTTATCTATGCTATGACTTTGCCGGTTCGCCGCTGCAGCTGTATTGTTTTCTACGCTTTCTTGACTAATTAAAATGCATCGAGCTGTATTTATTAGTAAAGATTATAACATAGGAATAATTTCTTGAATATTGACTTGGAGAAGGAAATTGCTTTTAGTTTTTGATTCGTATTTCCCGGTACGTCTCTAAAAATAAAAGCATTTAAATATATACAAGTACAATTTTTGAATAAAACAATATTCAATTACACAATATGTAAGAAAACCCTTACAGATTAGTTTTTGCTTTTAATAAAAAGTAATAATTGATTTTTGTGTTGTATATCGTGTTCGTGCACTGTAGAATTCTTTTAATAAATTTGAGCTGATTTTAGTTTTTGTACTAATGGAAAAGTAAAAGATGCTCAAAATTTTTTAATCACTGCTTTCTTCTAATAAAATTACGATATTCCACATTCACTCTATCGTATTTTAAAATGAAAAACAGTTTGTTAGGTAAGATTTATTTTAAGGTTATTTAAATCGCTCATTGATGTCATTATATCAAAAGTATATATTCTTCATTAAAATTATTTTCCGAATTTCAGACTATTATTCATAAAGCTTGAATGTTTTATGCTCGTAACAGAGTTCTGCTGTCCGGACTTTTCATTGCATGAGATATTAAAATAGTATTGGTTATTTGGTGAATGCTTGAAAATAGCGCTATATTCTTGGTCGATATCTGATATTTTTCTCCGACGCCATTTTTAATAATTGTCAACCACAAACATGATAAAGCGTATAAATATTAAAACACATTTTATCAAATTATTAATATTAATATAGAAAATTTCAATATTTCAGAAAACATTTGTTTATGAAATCATTTATTTTCATAATTATCGGCCGATTTATATGAAATTCTATCATAACTTTGATACGCAAAGTCTTAATTTCTCTCTCTAGCTTGACGCACGCCGAAAAGTGACAGCTGAGCGAGCATCAAAAGGGTGCTAATTTCGTAAGTGCCGATTAAAATTCGGCAGATTTTTGCATCTACAATTTAAGCCGATCGTTATCCGCCCTGACGTTTCACAAGTCGCTCCCCCCTATCACTCGAGGGCCTAGACCCTAGCTCTCATTAACTCTTCCTCCTTCGACTCGCTTCGGCTGCGTTCGAAAGCCGTCTATTATACCAGAAAGTAAAAAAATAAAAAAAGCAGGCGCATATCGTCTAAGCGGGTGCGTTTAGACATTTAGACTCGGCGCATTTTGGACAGCCGGTGGTTAAAAAATCGGTATCCCTCCGATGATTTCTGCGCTTACAAGCACCTTGTGGTTTTCGTGCTCGCGCAGTCCGATGCGCCGATTAATCATCGCCATTTCACTCGAGGCTCTTTTTTCTATATATATACTTAAGCCTCCTAGATATACTTTTCTACGTTTCTTCCTTCTGACTTTTATTTAAGATAGATTAATAATATAGCCGAGCCTTTAGAAACAAAGTAGCATTTAGATTTAATTTCGGTGCGCTTTTATAACTGTTATTACCGAATTGGCATGTGGAAATTTGAAGCCGTGGCGGTCGAAAATTCGCGACGCTGCATTATCGCGCGCACCAGCCGAGAGCTCAGGTTAAGAGAGAGAGAGAGGAGCGCGCGGTGGAACATTTATTGCGCCGCTTTGTAAATTTAAGTGAGTGCGAAGGAGGCGGCTCGCGATTTTGAGCATCTTGCTAATGTTTGTTGCGTGGGCTCGGGCGCTGCCTCATGCCGCGCCGCGATAGAATTTCTGTGTTAATGACGTTTTAAAAATAGTACGGCTAATCTATAAAATTCGCAGCAGATGCGAATAATAGCGCACGCGCCGGGTATATACGCACTGGCCGCTCAAAATGCTATTCGTGAAATTTAAATAGGGACGGGAATCTGAAAATTTAATATGTTTGCGTAAACGCGAATACCGATTTCTTCTTCTTTTCTATCGTATCCGCGAGCTTCGAGTATATTAAAAGAAATGTTGTAACGTTTCAAAGATGTGCACATTCAGGTTTTTCAATAATTAGTAAATTTTAATCACTCGATTATTGGCATTTATTAAGAAAAGATGACTTTTCATAATAGTCTTGGAATCGGTTATGAGCGATGATTTGTTGCAGCCCATAAGTCTGCCGTCCAGATTATCATTCAAGATTTCAATTTCCAAGTGCCGTAAAAGTTCTCGCAAGCAATATTTTAACAGCGAGCTGCGAGGCTTGCAACAGGCAGCTCTTGCCACCTCCCACCGCGCGCTCGCACCAGAGTGCATCCCTCGCGCGACAGCGAAACGTCATTAAGACTCATTAATAGTTGAAAGAAAAAAAAGAAAAGAAATAAAGGGGGAAATGATGCTTGCTTGCGCTCGGTCGAAAATAAAATCGGTAATTGAATCTCGGTATTTTAGTCGCGGCCGCGTGTTTATACAGTTGCGCGGGGCTCCAATTTTAACCGGTGCGGCTGCGAGCGGCAGCCGTCGCTGATGGCTCGCGCGAGCCCGAGCTATGCTAATGGTTCGAAAGTATTAATTATTAAGTGGCAGGCAAGTGCGAGCGGCGTCTCCGGCAAGAGGAAAGAAACGACGAGGCTGTATAGTAGGAGTAGCGGGGAAAAGAAAGCAAAAAGCCGAGGAAATCGGAGCGAGAGACTCGCGGCTCGTTTCGAGGATGGAAAGACTATGCAGGAGTCAGTCTGGTGGTGGCGGGACAAAAATACACACTCGGTAGCGCGCGCGCCGGCAGTCGCCTCCTTTCGCTCGTATGTGTGCGCGTGTACATCGCTCTTTCTCTCTCGCTCGCTCGCGCGGAGAGCCATCGAAATGAGGGGAAAATACCGGGCCGAGCGGAATGTTAATTTCGTCGCGGTATAAATCATCTCTCTCCTCTCTCTCTCGCGAAATCTTCAGCAGCCGCAGCCGCGAGATAGAAGCGCGAAACTCGGGTACAAACTTTATATTACACGCGAGGAGCGCGACGCGCGCGCGTGACTCACCTTCGACCCCTTTCTCTTCGCACTCGATTTTCTTCCCCCCTTTTGGCTTCCACGGAGCGCGCGCCAGCAAAAACGCGTGCCATGCTCCGGGGATTATTAAGTTTCCGCCGGCTGCAGATGGCCAATCGTGGCCTCTGCGACTTTGCGGTGCTGATGCTCTGGGCTCTCTCTCTCGCCGCGCCAAAAAGTACGGCTAATTTGATTTTTGCCAATTGGAATGATCGGATTTGCGAGGCGGGAGGCCGATGATGGGAATTTCCATGATCGATTGACGTTGATTTTTGAATAATGAAGCGGCCCGCTCGTCTGTCGTCGGGGGGATAATTTTATAACGATCAAAGTGCCTCAGGAATAAAATTTATAAATAAAGTTTATAGCTGATTAACAAAAAATTATTTTAAAATCATCGCGCCGCTGCTGTCTGCGAATGGCGCGATAGATCATCAAGGATAACAAGCACTTTTATTTGACTTTGCTGAATATAATCTGCCTCGAAGCCCGCCAACAGCTCATTAATCATTGATTATAAATACAATTTTCGCCAAGGACAAAAAAATATCCAGCCAAAGCGAAATAAGAAGAAAGCGAAAAAGTAGGCAAAACGAGCCGGAGCATCCATCGACTCTAAGCATATACGATAAAAGCATATATCCGCGCATTCGCGAATTTACAGTTAGCACGACTCGTCTTAGCCTCACTCTCGCTCGCGCACGTCAGTTTGGCGCAGCCGACGCTGGATGATCATCCGTCCAGCAGCCGTTCGTCATAGGCGCAAACAGTTTAAAAAGTAAAAGCATTGGAGCCGGGCCAGAGCGCAAAAATAGAAGCAGATGCTCCGCGTGTGTGCCTATCTCTCTCTTTCTCCGCTCTCTCTCTCGTACTCGTGTACGTGTGTTGGTATACGGAGCCGATGGCTCGATGGATAGAAGGCGCGAGAGAGAGAGAGAAGGAGGAGAATATTATTTGGCCGAGAGAGAGGAGAAAGGCCGGCGCGCGGAGATACAGAACTGCTCCCCGGAGGGAGAGAGAGAGAGAGAAAGAGAGCGCCAGACGGCGGAGAAGCGCGCGCGCGATTCCATTGCCCTTGAATTCTTACTAACCGAGCACTTAGATAAAAATAATTACCCGGATAAATGGCCGAGCCGGCGCGCAAATCGCATACGTCTCTCTGCCTCTGCGTCTGCTGTGTGCGTGTGCGTGCGTAGAAAGAGAAACGGCGGAGAGAGTCGCTCGAGACTCGGAGCTACCCAGTACGCCGAGACTGTGTTTTCTTAGTTAGCCGTGTAGTTTACAATTTGGGGGAGAATTAATGCCGAGAGCCCTGCATAAAAGCTCTTTGTGGGATTTCCGTGAGTTGGTTTGAGAGAGAGAGAGCGCAGGTCGTAGTTGAAAAATGTTGGCGAATTACAAAATGATACGTTGTACGCAGGCGCGCAAACGGCGCTCGGGAAAAGAATTTAGAACTTCTAAAGATATCGATCATATTTATGGACGCGCCCCTGCAATTAATCATACTAATTTTGATATGTATCTGTAAATCGAATAGGCATTTTTTTCTCGGGCCCCGTATACTTTTAATGTATTAGATGAATGATTGTGTCTTTCAATTATAAACACAGCTCTCGTTACTAATAATGAAAAATACACGTGTATTTCTCCAGCTGTGGGCTACATTACGGACAACATTGCTTTTTGTGTACACGTAGCCTCGGGAGGTCCTGCCGTTATAAATGAACTATAAAAGGAGATAGATTTCCAACTAAACCGTATAGGACTGATTAATTATAACCCGATCAATGCCGAGATAAATTTGCCAAATAGCTCTTTGTCTTTGGGCTATAAAAATACTCGGTCCAACGGAAATTCCTGAAAGATCGTTACAAACTTATACACTCGCGTGTATAAAAATGCCAAACTCCCGAGAGCTGCAAGCGCATCAAGGGCTTTTTATAATGTCGCCAGGGGCCAGAAAGTTTTTCGTTTCTAATTTTCGACGTCTGCATTCTTGCGAGAGACGGACAAGGCGAGAGAAAGATAGAGTGGGAGCTTTGAGAAAACGGATGGGTGCAGCAGTCATTTAATTGGGGTTCGCGGCCAAAGAAGCCCCCGATTTCTCCGACTGGCTGTGTTGTGTGCGTACCCTCATTCTGTGCCTCCGAGCCCATATGAGTCATCGATGATATCTATCGTTCTTTTATTGATATTTATGGGCTCGAAAGTCTAGCTAATTTATGTAATGGTGTAATTCCGATATTTCACGCGGGAGAGTTATTATTTTTTTTAACGATTAGATAAGCTCCGTGTCTGTGTGTATTCCGGTTCGTTGCTCCAATTTCTTTCACGCGTATTATTGTCAAAGAGGAATTTAAGGAAACGTTTTACAAGGCTGTAAAGATTAATCACGCGATAAGGAAAGTCGAGGGATAATGCGCGTTCCAAGAATACATATATATACTAGGCTCTGGGATAGCGTTAATTAAGCCCGATCGATCCCCACCCTTATTATTCTGACAATGACTGTTGCAGTATAAAAAAAAAGTGCTGCATCAGCGCGGCATTTGTGCCGCTGCTTAAAATTATGTGGCATTATACTTTTAGAAAGATTGAATTTCAAAATCTATTAAAAATAGACCGAGCGGTCGAAATGACAACGCGATTCTATTCTCACCCAGAGTCTTCTTGATAAATTACATTTAGTTTTGCTTATTAGAGATTTTGAATAATTTAGTATCAAATTAGCATCGTTTTCGTTGCCAAGTTATTATACTATTCTCGTATTAAGCTATTCGTGTTACCAAACATTGTTATAACTTGAAAATCATCAAATTCAAACAACGTACAAACTAAAAAATTATTCACCGTTCCTCTTTTTTTAATTTACAGACTGCGATTCATCGGGATGCGAGGCTGACATGGCGGAGGGTTCAGCAGAGGAGGAACAAAGCAGTACCGCTGCGCCCGCTTCGCCTCCAGCCGATCTTCGTATCCTAAACACCCAACTTTCTTCACCCTACCAGCAGCAGCAGCAGCAGCAACAGCAGCAGCAGCAACAACAGCAGCAGCAGCAGCTCCAGCAGCAGCAGCAGCAACAGCAGCATCAACAGCAACAGCAGCAGCAGCAGTCTCGGCCACCATCGACTGCTTCGCTGCTTCAGCAACGGCAGCAGCATCCAAGCATGTTAGCAACGGCAGTACCGCCCAGGCACAGCATGCTGCCTCACCCGCTGAAAACCGAGATAAAGTCCGAGGCCGATATGGACAACTCCTGCGACGTCCCTTTAAATCTAAAAAGCGAGGTCAGTACCTATTTCATTTACTAAATCTGTATATTGTGTGGCCGCAAGAGAGAGAAAATATTATGCGGAGAGAGGGTTGGGTATTAATAATTAGCGGTTAACGGCTGCGGCTAATCTTAGCCTCATTTCAACACCTGGCACTCAATTTTCGCGTCACTCATCTTTTGTGACTTAACCTGATTTGCGCGATCGCTATTTGTAAAAGCATCGTCTGAGGGGCTCCGCGACCGAGCGAGCTCTCTTTCTGTAAATCAAATTATTTTAATGATTTAACTTATTGCGCCGTCGAGTGATATAAACGAACATTTAATTAGCTTGTTTTTACAATACGCAACCAGATGCGGACGACTATATAAAAAGTGTAACGTTCGTTGCGCTAATCGCGAGAGCTAGAGGAAAATTCGAGTCCTTGATAATTACACGCGTTGCCCAAGCGCGCAGAGAAGCAGAATATAAAAGGAGTAATTGAAAACCGGTAGGTATAGATATAGAACGTTACATGATCGTCTTCTGCTCTGCGCTCATTTAAATTCCACAGAGTACAAGGAATTCTCCGAACGTGAGCCGGCCGTCCGTACAGGCCTCATCTACTGCTACTTAATATGTCGTGTACGACTAAATTGAGTGTGATCAGACTAAATTGTTTACACGCAGGCACAAGCATTTGACGTCAGTCTATCGTCGCGGCGAAAAAAAAAACCCGAAGAATCACATTAAATTTGAGCCGCTCTCCGGCGGGATACATTATTCCTTTTCTTTAATTTAAATTCAGCTCCGTTGTTCCCTCTCCCGAGTATAGCTCCGTGACATCATAGCCCGCGCTCTTACATACACATAATACGCGCCCGGTACATTTGAATAATCAGCTCTGGGGGCTTCATAAATTATAAATGATTGGACAAAATTCATCGGGAAATCAGCGGTGGTGGCCGAAGTGCCTCTTATCGGGCTCCTTCGTCATCTGGCTGAGAGAGCCCGGTTTTGTATGCCGACGACAATCAATTGTCCGCTTAAATAGTCGGCGCGCCGCGCGCGCGGCCCGCGTTGGTATACGTATCGCAGACCTAAATCGACTGATGCTCTCCCTGACCTGTATACTATTAGCTCGTCCGCGCTTCGAGCACAAAACAAAAGCGAGCGCCCACCGAGAGGAGGAAAGATGATCGCCGATGAGGTCGACAACCGATATATACGTTTTAGCCTTTGGATATGAGAGGCTCTCTCTCTCTTTCTCATTTATTTATTGCGCAATAGCGCTCTGAAGGTTTTGTTGTATGGTGCTTGTTATAAACGCTTCTCATTACGCGGGCTGCTTCCTTCTTGAATCGAGAAGTGTCCATTGCCCAAAAGTCTGACTATAAATTTCTAAGTGTTCCATCGATTAATCACGATGCTATCGATGCCGGATCCTTTTTGGTACGAGATTATTAGTTACGATGGCGCGCCGCGTGCGTCTGGTGTAAAATGGATAGTCGTATGGCTATTGCGGATGAGCGGAGGGGCTAGTTAATAGGCTACAATGCAATCGACGATATAATAATTATTTTAATCGCTTTAATAAGACTATGGCGCCGGTTGGTACACACATACGTGCATAGAGAGATAATATCGGGCCGCTGCTCACTCTGCGGCGGTCGCACTGCTGCTGCTGCTGCTGCTGCTAGAATTACCGAGAGAAAGAGAGAGAGCAGCAGAGAGCGGCAGAGAGAGGAAGAGAGAGAACGTCATTTGCTGACGCATATATACTAATTATCGTCGCCTAATGATCTATTTTCGGCCTTGATGGAATACACGCGTGGCAGACGAAAATACGTATGATTTACGCGGACACTAACTTGTGATTACACGCTGTTAATTCTATTTATTTTTTAACTGAAATAATACCGCCGTAAATTAATTAGCATCCGTTGTGGGCTAAAATAAACTTGTAGCTTTCGGCTGGGATTCTAACATGTGCCATGTTATTATATGAATATATTTCCGCGAAGCCTTAATCCGATTTTAACGTTTTTCTCAAAATCTAATAAATCTAATAAAGATTCTTATTTAGCCTCTACCTATTTTATAAAAATTCTTTATTGTATTAAATCTCACTTTATTTTATACGTGCATTACGTAATTCTTGAAATCAGGTTTGATGATTTTACAAATTGAAATGCCCTATAAATTGATATATACCTACATAATTCAATATATCAAAGCTCAATCTATACAAGATTTAATTTTAATTAAAAATGTTTCCAGTAATAAAATAAATTGTTCAATCCTTTTAATAAATACTCCACGCGGAGGTCCAACGCATTCGAATCGAATCCAAGCCCCGATCTACAATTAAATTTCCAGCATAAATTTTTAAAGAAACAAGCATGATTGATGAATCCCAAGTTAAGATGATTTCTAAATTACTCCAGCCACGCAGATCCCCGCTTTCCTTCCAACTCGCCTCGACTAAAATATTCACGCTCCCCGACATCTCGCTCGCAGTATACATCCACATTTTTGCCAAGCAGAAAAACGCCGTCGAGTTTTACGACGGTTTACTTTGTCGCACTTGTAAAAACGAAATAGTCGGAACGAGAAACTACTCTGGCATTCTCCCTTCGCCATTTGACGGAAGGGTTATGCGCACACGCGAGAGAGAGAGAAAAAAAATTATCAGCCGCGATGTAAATCTTTAACAAAGACTCCGCTCGCGCGAGCCATCAGCAAAGACGATTTGTACTCGAGCCGAGGGATTGGGGAGGCTTGCCTGTTTGCACGTGGATTATAAACCTCGGGGAACGCTTCTCTCTTTCTCTCGGCGCGTGTGCTTTGCCGCTATGCTTGCACTTCGGACTAGGGGAACGAGCGCTCGAGATACGACCGACAGATGATTGCGTTTCGCTAAGGAAGAGCGAGAGCCAAGAGAGGAGAAATAGAGCGCGAGGAGGAACGAAATGTGCGAGGAGCAGGGCTTTCAAGACGTATGGAAAGACAAAGGGTTTTTCATTTTTTACGCTTTGATTTACACTATGCTCCGAGAGCTTTATACTTCGCGCGTCGTCGATGCTCGACCACGGGAATATTTATTTCCGAACTGTAGAAACGTGATTGCGCGCTTTTTACTTGACTATAGGTGCACTCGAACCTGATCAACAGTTTTTTATCGCAAAGTCGCCCGGTAATTACAGCCAATCTATTTGCGCGGCATAAATAACAATTATTACAGCGCGCCGCGAGGAAATTAATATTTGAACGATGAATTCCGAGCCGCGAGGGGAAGATAAAAATAGCTCCGCGGAAGAAAAAAGAAGTGTAAAAACGTGCGGGCGCGTTATCTGGGGCCCTCGTGCGCGTGCACGCATTGTGCGTATGGAATCTCAGGAATCGGGCGATTATCGCGATAGCCGCGCGGAAGAACGATGCCCGCGGGCTCGCCTCCAAGATATGCGCCTGCTTTGTTTTATTCTAGTCTGCCGTTTTGCCCGGCGCGCTTCGCCTCTGACCGATTTACCGCGAGCAGCGCGCGCTTTACGTAAACTTTGCTGTGTACATACAGTCGTTGTGGATTTTATTTTTTATTTAAGGCTGCGCGCGTGCGCCGATAAGCGGAATCGTATTACATTAAAAATGCATAAAGATATGATTAATGTCGGACGCGGCTCGATTCGCCTTATTTTGACTGCGCGCTGAATCTTTCTCGTCTCGTTTTTAATGGCACATAATTAAGATAAAAGAAGCGTAGATTGATGAGATACTAATTTTAAATTTATCAAGCGCTCTCGTTAATTGCCTTATTATCTTCGGATTAAGATCTCACTCTCTCGCTCAGCAAATCAAATATGTTTTTAACGAACATCTTTCTGGCTTTGTATTAAATTTAAAACTCACCTTATATTTTCCTCGAACGAAAAACGCTCTAACACGTGCGCAAAAAAATGCCAAGTGCCCTCGCGTACTTAAAGCTTTACGCATTACGAGCGAGAGAGAGATAGAGTGCTCGGCGCGCGGACTGCTCGAGCCCGCGAGTAACAGCCTTAAACTTATGCGTCACGACTTGAAAACGGCAGGCTCATCCGTTCCGGTCGTTGTTCCGTGTCCATCCATTACACTATTATCCTCTCGGCAAACACGGTATCCATCACCGCAGGCCGCGCTAGCTCCGCCGCGAACTTAATGCCGTCGGCTTCCAAGCCAGCCCCTGCAGTAGCTGCGCTGCTCGGAGGGGTGTATGCGCGCATGTAATTTACGCCTCGAAGAAAAGGATGTTTAATATTTGCGGACGCAGACGTACACTTTTCGTGGATACGCGCGCCCGCCGGACAAATGAAGGCAATACATCCGCGGCTGCTGCGCTGGACACGCTGCATGGTGATATTTTCGCTGGACTTTCAAGAGGGAAATTAATACGTAGATTATCCATCGTTTTGCTGGGCTTTTGCGAGAGAAAAAGTTTCGGAGTTGAGGGGGTGCTGGGAATTTATACTTGGACGTTTTTGCCTGGGGAGAGGGTTTAAGTACGTTGCTACTTTATTATACGCACTTTTTCGCGGATTTTGCGAGTGCGATACTGAGGACATGAGGCTGGATTTGTTCGATTGTTGAGTCTCCTAGAGATTATGAAACAGCGTGTTATATTATTAGTCTTTCAGTGCTTGAAATCATGTTTTAAGATTGAAAATGTTAGAAACAAATCCTTGAAATTAAATCAGTTTATTTATAAAAAACCAAAAACAATTTTCAGGAAAAAATCATAAAACTCGCAGAGGGTTACCATCTCGCAAAACGATTAATTTCGAGAAAAAAATTTTAAAGCTCGCCCAGCGAAATGACTCGTACCCATCAATTCTGAAAATAAACATCGTAGAGGCGCGCAGAAAAACACTTGTAGCGTGTGCAGCGTTTACACTTTACACGCGAGGAACACCAGCGAGCGAGAAAGAGAGAGCCAGGAGAAAGAGAGAAAAAAGAAATAAAAAGCCGATCGTGGCTCGCGCGAATTTTACTGAAATATCGGCGTCCAAGAAAGCGAAAGAGCGCGAGAAAGAGAGAGAGAGAGAGGAGAGAGAAGGAGAAGTAGGCGAGCGCAAGCGAGAAGGCAATAGGCGCGCGCGGAGAGCAAAGCGGCGGGGATCGATGCGCGCAAGGCGAGCGACGGTTAGAATTGGAAGGCAGCCCGAAGGCGCATTCCTACTTGATGGGCCGGAGTCCCAGGCGTAAGTGCATCTGTCAAGAAGTGATTGAAGGCAAACGATCGAGGCGTGCGCGCGAGCAAACCAGCCGCTCTCTCCCTCTCTTTCCCTTCTCTCTCTCTCTCTCTCTCGCTCCTCCGGAATCTCATTACCTTGGTGGCTCATTTCAGCCTCTGAATTGCGCCTCGATCAGATTTCACAATTGTGATTATTATTGCCGGCCGCTCGCGCGCAGCGCCCGTACAATACGTATATACGCGCGGCTCGGTGACGAACGAGCGGTGGCTTTTAAATCCGCGCTCGATAGCCGCTCGGCGCGTATAAAAGGATCGGGTTACCTATATACCTGATTGCGGCCGCCGCGCGCTCTCGCATAATGCTTTTGTTTACATCGGCCTTAGCGCGCGCCAGAGCGGTATAGACCGATCGCTCGATAATTAGGCGCGCTTTTCGATCGCGAACCGATGCCGGAGCGATTTATCGTAACGCCGGCTTTTTCCTTATTATGAAATCGATAATTGTCTGGGCTTGTGGCGCTTAGTCTGTTTTACTATTATGTGTGTGTGTGTGTGTGTGTGTGTTTGTACGATAGGGAGCGTGAGTCAGGATGACCATTGACGGCTGGTGACGCAATGGCCGTGATTATCAGCGAGTATCGGCGCTCGTTCAGATTCATCACTTGGAAATTTATGCCGTTTTCCTTTTATCGCAATATTACGCGTTACATTGACACACGGCGTTGATGGATTGATTGTGTTGACAATTTTTTTGTTTTTATTTTATTTGTTCTAAAAATTTAAGTGCTTGCTATTTATAGGCTGAGAAATCTAATGATCTTGCTAATTAAAAACAATGTTGATTAAGTTACTTGTTAGTCGTTGTGTGAATAGCCGGAGGATAAAGCAAATTACTAGTTCTAAACCTAAGTATATGTATAACCTTAAACCATTTATTTGTGTATTACTTTTGATATCGATGATTTGTAGCTCTTTATAATACAACGAAAAAAATTGAAAATGAATTTCTTGTTGAATATTTATTATACAATTCTAGAAATTCTCCACGAGGCATAATGTAAACTTTTTATTTAAGTTAATTTTGTAATAATCGGAAGTCTTTTGACACAACGAATAAAACAACTAAAGAATGGGTAAGGTATGAGATTCCACACAGCCGCGAATCCAATAACTTCTCTTAAATTAACCTTCAATATTATTCTTTTCCAATCGCGGTAATCCATTCTTCCATTCGATTTCTTGAGATGAATATCTGATCAGAGCGCACACACCCTCGCCGAAGTGTTATACCCTCACCAAGCGCTTCGGCAATTCATTGCCCTGCTCCCATATACCTTATTCTCACCCCCCTCTCTCGGCACAATAGGCTACAGAGCCCGATCTCATCTTTTTACATACGCGATTAAACACGCGAATGTATATTATTCCAATCCCGGCCTCCTCTCTGCCGCTTCTCCCTTTCGCTTCCTCTTTTTTTCTTCCTTATTCACCTGTACGCGGCGCGCGTTTCCGGCTCTGTGCGCGCACTTGCATATTGTACAGAACGCGCGGGGAGGGTAGAAGCGCGGTGCACAGAGGGGCCGTGTTCAGACATCAATGGATCGGGTATTTTTCCATTAGATCGGGGCTTGATTAAATTGAAAATCTGTCAATTTGGGAAAAAGCATCCGACAGTTTATATTGACGTTGGACATTATATGCCGGCCGCGAGCGCCCGCAGAAGGAACGCCCGGGAGAGAATCAGACTTGCACTACCTGACAACTCATCTAGATAACCCCGCGTATGCCCTCCACTAACGCGTCGTCGGTTTGCGCGCGCCTGTGTGACGCTTTTACTCTTTCGCTCTCTCTCTCTCTCTCTCTCTTTCCCGCCTCGTCCTTATTCGCTTTTTTTGCTTTACTGCCTCCTACGTGTTTGCCCTGTTGGCCCTCCAGACCGCGACGCTGCTTTTCTTATTTCCTTTTCGCCTCTCGCAATTAATCACGTAGCTGCCGATGTGTGGACGATCTTTTTGACTGCCCGGCTGGCCAGCTGCGCGTTTCGACATCGAAATTTAATGCTAATAGAAACGAGGATTTATTGCCGCGCGCGGCTTCTTGAGCGCTGCTCTAATTAATATTTTCGCGCGTCTTACTTTATAAAAATCGCGCTCGGTGCTTGCGAGGAGGATGTTTCGATTAGAAACGCTATGGTAAGTTCTTGACGCTTGGGAAAGGAAAATTTAGATACTAAGCGCACGCTTCATGGTTGTTTAACAGGGGGCAGCGTAGCGAGCGAGAGAGAGAGAGCTATATACTCTTAATATCCAACAACTTCAATTCCGAGTAAAGTTGCTCTCGCAATGAGGTTGAACTCGGCGGGCCAGCTCAATTTCGCCGTTAACATGAATAATTTTCTTGTTTACGCTATCAAGAGCAGATCCGGGGATTAAGTTTGACCGTGACACGGCGTTGCATTACCGGCAGCGACGCGCAACTGCACACTCGCACACATAGATAGACAAGGCTCTGGAGAGAGAGAGAGAGAGAGCTAGCTCCTCTCAGCTCCCCTGGATATGTCCTTTTAAAGTGGCAAACTTCCCCGAAATACGTATCCACTGTCCGGCAAGCCGGCCGCGGATAGCGAAAGACCGAGCTCTCTCGCCGAGCTTGAAGGATAGTCGTGGCGGCGGCGGCGGCGGCGGGAGAAGGCAAAAGAGCAGAAACGCGCGGGGAGAGAAGAGAGGAAACTCCCCGGTGGTGCCAAATAACAATGTTGAATCTCATAAACAAGGAGACAAGACAAATACCCGCTGGTCGCCGCGTACAGTGGACAGAGTCCGTTCCGCCTCCCCCCCCCCTCTTCAACCCTCTTTGCTATATGCCGCTACCACCACCACCGCC
>UELX01000635.1:0-67636 GCA_900480035.1 Eupelmus urozonus | reverse complement strand
CATTCATACGATATCAATTGCTCTCCCAGCCACCCCCTCCCACCTCGCATCCAAAAAAGAATCAAGCATAAACGATCCGCCATAAATTATTACCGCAAAAACCTCTAAAAATTTCAGCCCCGGCGCGCGTGATTTTTCTCCCGCGCCGCATGAATTTCCCCGAAAAAAAAAGGAAGCAGCAAGAAGGAAAGAAAAAGGCGAAGGCATCGTTAATGGCGCACGCTGAAGGGAGAGAAAAAGAGAGAGAGAGATAGGAGGCATCCAGAGGGAGAGGAGAGGCGCCGCGGCGCGGCATTGTTACGTGAAAAGAAAATATTGAAGATTCGCCGAGCGCAGCCGAGACTTACTCTAGCTGGCGCTCTGCGGGCTTGCCAATCTCTCCCTCTCGCCTCTCTCCTGCGCGCTGCGGAGAGAGAGAAGCGAATCGATAAGGCGCCGCGGGATTCGCCAGACGACATCCAGGAAGGAACCTTCGAAAAACCACTTGACGAGAGGGAGGGAAAGGTTGTGCGCGCGCGAGCGGAGATAGAGAGAGAGAGAGAGAGAGAGAGAGACGCCCTGAACGATTCATAGCTCCCGCAGGTCCGACGACCCTAACCAAACAACTTCGAGCCTCGAGCCGAGCTTGTGTGCGGCTCGTACTTTTTTTCCTTATGTATTCCGAGCGCTCCTGATATTTCTCGCTCTGGATCCTCTGCCTGGCTCGTTTCGATACTTTTTCTCTTTCGAGGGCCGAGAGGAGCTGGCGTAAATCACGGGCTTTTTTGTTTTCGGCCGGTTTCGTATAATAATTCAATTAATAAGGATTGTTAGGTCGTAACGGATGGTGACGGGGAGAAGGCAGAAGATGTATGCAAGCTATTTGTTTTTGGATAAGTGGAGTGATGAATAAATCCCATCCGGAAGCGCATCATTTTTTCATTTCTTTTCCAAGTGGATTTGATTAGTCGGTGCGAGGCTTTGTAATCCATTGACATAGGTGTGATTACATTTGTGAATGCTACACTAATCACGCAAGGCTGGTATTAAATCCTAATACTATAATTTGGTATTATCCATTCTTTATCGCATCACGAATAATAATTCACCATAATTGTACTGCTTAGATTCTTCGCAAGATTCTCATTGACAATCAAAAGTGATCATCTTAAAAGTTCATCTTTGATGTAAAAATTTTTGCCAGGCAAATTGCCAGCCTCGTCCCGATACCTTTCTGAGCATTCGCTTTAAGGGATCATAAAGCCACATCTCCATAATTCTCGGACAACAGCTCCAAGCAGAGAATACGCAAACGCAATCAAACGCGCCATTTCGCCGACGTAACCGACCAGCTCACTCCTCCGTCTCTTCCATCCTCGACCCTCAAACACCATAAAAACAGCCCTCAAACTCAAACACCTTAAATCCGAATCCCAAGCAGAGAACCGCGCTTTAGTGCGGCCATTATCGGCTGTATATCTCGGGCGCCATCCCGCGTACACCCGAAAACGTAGGAAAAAAGAAAGTAAAGAAAAAGAAAGCCCAAGTCTACGTGAGCGCGTACAAGGCAACTCGAAATGTAACAAGCCTGCCTCGTAACTCAGCCGAGCGATAAGCCGAGCAATTCGCCGAGTGCTGCCGGTGGCGCACTGGCTGGCGATATGGCGTCGGCATTTCGCGAGGCCGAGCCAAGGGCATATAAAGGGATTTAAAGTAGCGGGAAAGCTTGAGCGGGTAGAGCACTTTCCCGTCGCGAAAGTTCCGCGGAGTTTCCACCCCCCAAAGTGCACGGACGCACCGGTAATGCATTCGGCCCGCTGGCTCTGGCTTGCCTCTACGGCGAAACAATGTAAGCGCGGGATTGGATGGAATTGGCTCTTTTTATTGCTTCCTTTGTCAAATGACGATGCCGCGTATAGTGGAGAAAAAAATATAGCGAGGTTCGGTGGAATACAATACGTCGGTAGTGGGTGTAGGTGCGCAGATGGATTCACGCTCGCTGGTTGGGCTTTCAAAGCCCAGAAAGGGGTAATTGTCCGAGTTTGGTCTTTAAATAACTGAAAACGGTTGGATCGATGAGGTGAGGTGATTGAATCAGTGCTCCAAGGAGGCGTACAATTCCTTCCTTAGTTCTGGGGCTTTGTACAGTTGTTTGGACTGTGGGATGTTTGTTCGACTGAAAGGACATCCAGAAGGAATATTCTAGATACGACAATGTAAGCTTTAATTATGTTCATTCTGATCAGAATATCCATTCTGATCAAAGTCCAAGTACAGAGGATGAGAAAATAAGAAGATATCTGATTCTGGTTAATATTTAGCTCTTAGTTCGTCACCCTAAGTCTACGATCATCCTAATCTGAAATCAAAGGATCAGGATCACATCTATTATCTCATCATCCTTTCATTATCATCCTGTAATCCTGTAAAACAAAATCCGATACACATCAGCACCTCTGTAAACAATCTGCTTCATAAAGGAACCAACAACTACAACCAATCCATCCCAAACACCATAAATCCCATGCCAGGCATCGTCATCGGGAGCCGAAAAAAAGCCCCGAGCAGCCAAGCCAATCCAACTGGCGGCGTAAGGGCGTTTTCCTGTACCCTTTCCGCGTCGTCGTTCCCTCGCTCTCTTTCGCTCCGGCTATGCAGATCTACAATTTGCATGACAGCGCGCCGCTGCAGCCGATATAAAGCCCCGAGTTGGCCTGCACCCCGCGAGCCAGCGAACCGATAGCGCGCGAGAGAGAGAGAAAGCGAGGGAACGAGGGACGTTGATATGGGCGTGGTGGGGGAGAAGCGAAGCGAAGGACTCTCTCTCACTCTCTCTCTCTCTCGCCCTCGCACAGGGGCCAAAGGTCGTCGACGTTGTAAGGGAGCGAGAGAGTGAGAGAGAACGGCTTTAATCTAGTCGCGTGTGTGATGTGTGTGCGTGTGTGTGTATAGAGAGTGAGGCCTTTGGCAAAGAGCTAGAGTGCACACACTCACCTGGCTGGTACATTGGTCCTCTGTCGCGAGTCGCAGCAGCCCTGGCCCGGCCTGGTTTATCATTGCACAGGACACTTTGATACTATCGGGGATACACTTTAGACCATCACTCTATACTCTCTTCCGATCCGACGACACTTGTTCTCTTCTCGAATTTAAAAAAATAAAGAAAACAAACGGAAAAATAGTATGAACCAAAAGAACAGTTGTGAATAAAGGCTGACTCTCCCTCCTGTACAGCCTCCACCAGCTGAACAAGGGATTCGCTAATCCTGCGCGTATCACTGGCAACGTATCGGTAGCACAACGGATTATCGAGAGATACTTTCTCCCTTTCCCCCTCCCTTCCGACGAGAGAGGCAGCCGTTAAAAGCTCAAGCTCGCTTTCTCCCTCTCGGGAGAAACGAGAAAGGCGTACGGAGAGCGCGCAACGCTTCTTCAAAAGCGCGGGAAATATATATGCGAGCGGAGAGCGGGACTAACGACCTCCGCAATGTGTGTATACACACGGCGTATATCGTCCTTGCGCGCAGGCGAAAGGCCGGCCCCGAGATCTCTCAAAGCGGCTGCTGCGGCGAGGGGAGGGGGGGATGAGAAACTGACGGTTCGTATTCCGCGCGCGCTCGCTCGCTCGCTGCTCGAGCCACTGATGCCCGATTGCGTGCGTATATAGATCGGAATTTGGCGAGTCCACGCGCCGCGGGACGAGAAACTCGTGCTAGACACACGCTGTGGTGGCTCGGGGTGTTCGCGATTGGAGGCCAGGCGGTGCACTGACTGCTCTCTCCGCGGAGTTCCTTGCTCTCTCTCTTTCTCTCTCTCTCTTGCTCGCTCTTTCTCTCGCTCCTCGTTCGCCTCTTCTCTATCGCTCGCGCTTCGTTCGACCGTGTTCCACTGCTGGTGTATACGTAGTCGCTCTGCGCTGACGCGGGCGCATGCGCCTTGTACACCTTCTCTCTCTCGCTCTCTCTTCCTCCGTTCCGGCATGTACATCCCCGCTGCCGTGCATACACCGATAGCCGGCCGTATACGTGCAGATCCACATAGGCATGGCTACGGGGTGAGCAACCCCCGCCAGAGAGCTACTCTCTCTCTCTCCTTCTCTATGCTTCGACCCCCTGAATCGGCGCTCTCCCCGCCGCTAGCGCCGAAACCCCTGGCGCTACCACCACCACCAGCGGCGCGTCCTCTAGCAGCCTGTATACATAGAGGCACGCGCACTTCGCAGGCTGCCTGATGACACTAACACCCCGGGCTCCCTGCGCTTCTGTGTGCGAGGATCGAGGGGAGGTTAGCTCCCTCTCTGTTGCACTAGGGGCTGATGGTGGTGGTGGTGGTGGGCAGACGTCACTGCGACGCCGAGGATGCCGAGGACGAGGTACGGTTTTCTGGCTGCCCCTTCGCGCGCGCGAGGCTCAAGAAATTCCGAGCGCCGTCGTCTCTTTCTATACGCTCTGGCTCTCGCTTTGGCCTCCGAGGATGAGTCGATTAACCCGCTTCTATATCTCTCTCCCTCTCCTCTAGCTGCTGCTGCTTCTTCTTCTTATCGAACTTTTCGGACGGACAAAATTATCTGCCGAGGCGCGGCCGCCTGCGCGATGTATACTGATGCGCTCGTGAGATAGCGATGAGGAGACGCTGTAATGCCCGGGTAATTCGGATAGCACACAGAGTTTTAGTGGGAGAGGTGACGTCGACGTTTTTTAGGGTTGAATGGAGGGCTTGAGTTTTAGGGGGAGAGTTAGTGATTTGGATGATAACGGGATTATAAGATGTTTTCTTGGGGTTATTAAAAGTGTGGAAGAGTTTATTGATTACTTTGTTTAGTATCTCGTTTTTTATTTTATAATAAAATGTTATTTTAGAAGAGTAATAATTTTGTATTTTTTTTTAATTGTGTTTACCCAGCTTAATTGTACAAAGTTACATTTTCATATTTTAATACTTGGATACTATTAAATACATAAGTATTTCATGCAATACATAAATCGCTTTTGTGTAACAGGTACTATAAGCATAATCAAGTATTTACGACATAGTTTTGTAAGCAATGCACATGCTCAAACTAAATAAATCCTGTGATCCGGGCAAAATTATATTGCAATGAAAATAACGAAATAAACTGTTTATTTATCTATCCGCTATCTCATTGACTGGCATATATATTGATTGAGCCGCGTGCGCGTTCGAATGAAATTCGACTCCTCGATTAAAATGGCTTTTTCATCGAATCGAATATCCTTTTTTCTACCAATTTTAAAAAGATTTTTATTGGACTGCAAAAAACGCGGAATTGATTTCTTTTTTATTATACCAAATGCTAATCTATATAGGTATACGTTCCCTTTTTTTTTTAAACTGCATAAATACACAGTTCGATAAACCATATTTTTCAATATTTTATGGGATAGCCATTAGCCGTACTAATACATAAATTTTATTTTTCAACGTTTTGGACTTTAAGGGTGGATTTGAATTCTAAAGAAATCTTCGCAGTACTCGAAAAGGTTCGGGTTTTCCTTCTCGTACCCTCCGTCTGTCTATGTGTGTGCCTATGGACGGTAAATCAATTAACCCGCTTCTTCTCGAACTATCAGCGGAGTAAAATTGAATTTCGTTCTAAATTCGTAAAAGGAAGATTTTTCAAATGACTTGAAAAGCCTTTTTTCTTAAAAAATCGTAATCATTTATTTTGCAAATTTGTCACTCATTTGACTGCAATTTAAAATGTAACAGACGAATTATAGAATTTTTATGTAATAAATATCGATTTTTAAGTATCTGATTACAATCTTACAGATACACTAATTGTTATAATGTTCATATCCGGTAATGTAATATTATAGCTTTTCAACACATTAGGATCTTACTGGACCTCTAAAAACCCCAACACAACATTTAAAATTTCACCAAGACTCAAAAACACACATAAAACCCCACCCACCCAAAGAACTCGGCACAAAACCGTCACTCTTAGATCACTTCACTACGCAGGTCGTTATCAGACGCGTATCCCAGAAATACACATCGTTAGAAATAGCAACTTTCCTCTCTCTCTCTCTCGTTCCTCAGCCGCTCGATTATTCAGTAGATCCAGGCTCGCGCGCGCACGACCTGATTTCTCGGAAGTAGGATAAATGTTGAATGTATTCTCATTAAGGCCTCGCAAAGCGCGCGCACGCGCTTCAAGATTGATTTGCCCGCGCAGCTCGCGCAACAAACTCGCCGGCGAGCTCGTAATTTCCGGATCCTCGCGCGTCGCGGTGCGACCTATTTCATGGCGCGCGCGCGAAAAATATTGTTTTATTGAACCCAAGCGAGAGCTGCACGTTTTTTTCTGCAGCAGAAGCAGAAGAGATAAGGGGCAGAGTTGAGACTATTTCCAGTGGAGGTCGGATTCGTGCGTTACGTGTTCGCTTTTTTTCTCCCTCGGTTTTCTCTTTTATTTTCGCGTAAAAATGGAATGGCCGACGCCGGGAATAAATAATCGATCGGCGCGTGCTGCGGTTTTATTACCGCGGCCGTTGTAAATAAATGTCAATGTTTATTACGATAGCTGGATGCCCGCGGGAGCGGGGGTCTTGGAGAAAAAATGATTGCGAACGAGGTTTTAACATTTTTCCGATATCTGGCTGGTAATTATGCGATGTCATTTCTAAAAGGCTTTCTTCTTTGAACGGAAAGACAATGAGCTGAGGCTAACAATGTAACTTTGACGTTTTATTAAATTACAATTGAACGTGTCATTACTGTTTGAAACATTCTAAAAATTTTACTAATGTAATTCAATAAAACGTCACGCTGACGTAATTATGACAATGTATTAACGACATTACTCCTCGACAAATTTTCAAATTCTCATTTCCACCCACAATTGAATAAAACTCAAAACCGTCTCATCCTAACAATCAATTAAAACCAACTACCGTACCCATTTCACTAACCAAAAAAACTCCGCATCACCATCGCAGTTCACTGAACCCAGACCCCCGCGCCTCAACACGAACAAGCACAGGACGTACCTGCCGAACCTGCCCGTAAACCCAGACGAGCCCCCACATATGCCCCGAATTTTCCGAAATTCATCCGAGTCATCGCGCCGAGTCATCTCCCATCCCACCTGGCTCTGTTTATACCCGCGATCCCCGCTCGGCCGGCTACCGCGGAAGAACCCATATATAACACACACAGACAGCGGAGAAGCTCCCGGCAGCTGCCGAGAGGTAGCAGTCTTCTTTCTATACGCGCGGAGCTTAGATAGCCGCGCGGTGGTAGCCCCGGGCGCTGGCTCTCTTCCGTCCGCCGTGTGTGCAGTCTGGCTCTTTTTCTTTCTCTCCTCCGTGTACGAGTATCTCTTTTCGGCCGGCCACGACGAGAAGCTCTCCTTTTTCTTTCCTCACTTCCGCGAGTCTATATGCATGCAAACCGACTCTTTTCTGTTTCCTTTCTTCAGCGAATATAGATACGTACTATGGACGTAGTTTGAAGCTGAGCGTAAAGCCAAGTTGATGATGATTCGGTGAATTCGATGTGCATCAGGGTGAAGGTTACTACGCGAAATTATTCGACGGGGCTCGAGCGCGCTGAATCAATGCCAGAAGCATCGGGGAGAGATAGCGCGGCAAAATTGGATAGCAAGAGCGCGCTGATGCGCGCTGCTGCAGGCTGTAAATTCGGCTGAATTATCGCGCTTGCGGCGGGCCGGCTGGCTCTCTCTGTGTTTACGCGATTAATTTCTTTCAATGGAGCTTTCAGTCTGCCTGTGCGACTGAATAGATTACTTTTTGATTCGCGCCGAGGGTAAATATGGCCGATTTTTTGGGCTTGAATAGTGCGATGTTGGATGGGACGATGGCGATGGTTGGGTTTAATGAAATTTGAGTATCGTTTGCGAAGCGCCGGGGGAGCGGGCTTTACTCTCGATAAATAGTGATTGCGAATCATTTGCATTTGGGCTGGAGAGCGGAATGATTTACGTAGTGTGAACAACGAAATATATTTATTTTGAGTGCTGCTTGCGAGAGTACTCTTTTATTACTTTATTCTTTGTTCTTGTTCTGTTGAAGGATTGTTTAAAAATGATTATGTAGAGAAAAGAATTTGAGAGAAAAATTCTATACTGGTTAACAAATTTTACTACAAGGTGTAGAAAAATTAATGATGCACCTTAAAATTTGCCTTATTCTCTAAGTATTTTTCAAAAACAGTCTTCTCTTAGTATAGCCATTGAATAAACTTATCAATTACATATCAACAAAAATTAAAAGTTCACCCTACACATAACATTTCACATCATTACGCAAAGTAAGTAGATACAGACAAGCAAGCCAGACACTCAAGAAAACCACTTAAAAGGCCCACACCATCCTTCAGCCTTCAATTTTTCCTCCAACAGCCGCTTTTTAATCTGGCCGCAACAAAAAGCCGAGAAAATTAACAAGCGTACTCCATCACCTCGTCTTCCTACACCCACTGCGCCTTCCCCAACCTCTCTCCCATCCTCCTCTCTCGCTCTCTATGCTTCCTTTATCACCTTATCAGCCCGAGCAGTCGTCGCCTCGGCTTTGTTCGGCACTTGCCTGCCTGCTCGCTCGGCCGCTCGTAATTCTCGTCTTCCTACGCGCCAGCCAGGCCTACACTTGCCTTCCCTCGCAGATGAATGGCTGCTGCTGCTCCGCCAGCTTGCCTGGATCGCGCGCCGGGACAGCAATTAGGCGATATCTCGACGCTTCCTTTTGGCTTATTTTTCGGGGAAAAGTCGCGCTCGTGGGAAAGTCGCGGATATCGGAAATGAATTGAAAGGAGGAAGCTGGATTTTCAATGGCGAGTGGGTTGCGCGGAGAGCTAGTTTCTTAAGTCGCTTTTTCCGGAGAGCGAGTATTGTTCTTAATATAGCGCGTTTGTTCGCTTGGGTATTTATTCGCGGAGGTCAGCAGGTTTTTTATGGAGTCGCGTGTCCGAGAGTGTTTCTTTGTGGGGATATATACACGTGACGCGTTGTCTTGTCGGGTTTTAATTTATTATGAGAGAAATTCTTGAATAATTCTTTATTATTAAGAGCTATTAATTAGGCTTCGTCATTAGAAGTGTATCAATAGAACAAACGATAAAAGCCGAGCCATTGTCAATTCATTCCAACCTCGAGCCATAAATAGCACCTTATCAAACAAAGCCGCTCTAATCCTTCTCCTCTCCTTATCAATCAAACCGCAATAATTCTCCCAACGACAAACAAAAATACGAATCAACCCGCGCCAATTACCTCATTAACCAGCAAACGATTTTTCACGAAACCACAATCCCCGCGCGCCAAACTTTCAACACTCTATCAAACGTCCGACTTGATTGCGCCGACGGTAGCAGAGCGGAGGAGAAAAAAAGTCAAATAATACCTGCGCGGCCGCGGCTCCGGTTATTACAACTACAATTAATAACGACTGACAAGAATTGCCGCGGAGAGAAAACATCTATCGCTCCAACGCGCGCGCGCGCTCCAGCTTCGCGCGCAAGCGAGCGAATATCTGTAAGAAAATTTCATATTGCAGGAAATCATAAATCTCGACTCTCTCTCGTCGGGGGATAATAAAACAGACTCGGCAGCGGAGGAAAAAAAGCGCGCGCGTCTAGAGGACCGAATATAAGACGAAGGCTGAACAAAAAGGGCCGCGCGCGCGCGGGAAAGAAAGCGAGAAAAATAGAGAAAGGGCGGCGAGAAAGGCAACTTTATCCACTGCCGCGATGAGAGGAAGAGAGAGGCTTGTATGTTGGAGCGAGGTAGGGGGATATCCGCGGAGAGGTAGGCAGATTCGCGGAAGAATGAATAATAACGTTTGAAATTCGAGACGCGGAATAAAGCGATGTCGCGCGAGCGAGCAAAAAGCAGGGGGGAGGGGGCCGCCTAGTTCGATGGAATGGAATATCTAATAAGGGACAAATGCAGCGGAGGACGTGGAGGTGTGTGCGTGCCTGTCTTACACTGTCTCTTACCCTCGCGTTGCAACGTATATGAGAGCGGAGTCGTGCAATCAGCTTCTTTCTTCTTCTCCGCTGGTGTATGTAAATGGGGCCTGCATTGGCACTTAGTGACTTCGAAAAGTGCGAGATATGCATATTTTGGTTTTCGAATTTCGCGGGTGATTCTTCGAAGTGCTTTTGAGTCGTTAACGAATTTCTGTGCTCGTCTGTTTGTCTTGCCGTAACCTGCTTTATCTACTTAACGCGTCTTTGGGTGCGGCGAAACTTAACACACTGTTTCAATTAAAGCATTCCCCATAAACTTTAAAGCATCGAAATATCAAATAGTATAAAACGACATCATCAACGCCCAATTTCCCATGCGCAGAAAAAAATTAAATAACAAAAAAAAAGCCGGAATAATTCCACTTCAACTCCGCAGCATCCTCTCCTTTCACACACACTCGCGCACACATATATCCGCACCTCTGACGGCGCTCTCTCCAAAAGAAGCTCCACATCTCCCTTCTCTTTCATGCCGCGCTATCTCCGCGGAAAATCTTTCTACGTCGCTTACCCCGACGACGACGACGACGACGTCTCCTCGCCTCTCTCTCTCTCTTTCTGTCCCCCTTTTGCCCTTTCCCCGCGATTTTTTCCTTTCCATTTTTACTTCTATTCGTCTCCATTTTCCCTCTCCGCGACGGGCCGATGTCACTTCCGATCCTTCCGATATATCGAGGAGAGGAGGCGCACAAAGGGGACGCCGCCGCCGCGAGCGTATATAGCACGGCTGAGTGCCTTCCCTTTAATCCGGGCGCGCGCGGCTAAATTGTATTCGAATAATTATTCCGCGAATACTCGCTTTGAACTGTCTCTCTTCTCGGGATGGGGCCTGCCTTTTTTTATTTTCAGTGGAAGATGCTGACGTTTTCTCGGGAGAAAGAGAGTCAGATATACGCGAGCGCCTTTGGGACGGCATATAGATTCGTTTGGTTTAATGCAGGAGAGAGAGGCGCTAAACGGATTTACAATTCAATTGATTCTGCATTTATTATCATAATGCGCGCCAGGAGCTCTCCGGAGTTAAACGATGAATAATGACGGAGCGCGCTAAACGTTTTCGATTAATGGACCTATCTGTCGCATAATGCCCGACGTATTGTTTCAATATTGCAGCGAGCTTCGCCGTATCGTTAAACTATCTTACCAAGCGCGACGTCTCGCAAACTTTGTTTCATAAATCCACCTTGCAATTTTCGCGAAAAGAACACGCGTCCATGAATCTCCATCCCATAATCACCTCGTACCCAAAGCAGCATCTCATCTAATTAGCATAACCCATAATTCCGCGGCAATCTCCCCAAATCGCAGCCTCGCACCTCATCAATCCCCGCAAAAACGTCCGAGGCCAGCTTCCTCATTCCAAACTCTCTCTGCCGTGCATATAAAACTCGAAAAAGGCGCGAACGCAGGTGAAAGCAGGCTGCGGCAGCCAGCGACCTGACAATCAGCTTGGCGCGTTATCTATCGTCGTGACGCGATGCACTCACGCCGGGCATGCCGAAAAAGAGACGCGCGGAATGACTTGGAGAGATGCGCAAGACGCGCCAAGATGGATGGCTTCTAAAGAGGACGTTAAGGGGGGACGCGTATGCAGGTTTGAGAGTAGCGGCGAATTAAGGGGCTTGAGGGAATGTCGAGGTGACGATCCGATCGTTTTGTTTATAATGAATTTCACGGGTTTTGCGGGTAATGAGAGTGGGATTGTTTAGGGAGAATTCGCGGGCTGGTTGTGCTTGGTTAAGTTTGGGTTAATGTAAAATTGAGCAGGATAATTTCGAAAATCGATCAGCGAGTTTCACGCGGCATCGCAAATATTTATACAATTCGTATCGTCAGAATTGAAGCGTCACCGCGAGACAGACTCGAAAATTAATGGCATTAATGAGCGCAGCTGTCGTTCCGGCGATAATCTCGATGAATAAAGACGCGATCCCCTTATACATTTTAATAAACTCACTCTCGCACGCAAAAATGACCTGCAAATAATTAACGCTCTTATCGAGATCGTTTGTCAAAATCCCCGGCCGAAACAACCGAAACATCCCCCCCTTAATCCTCTCTAACCTCGGAACAAGCCGCAACAAGCCGGCGATCCCAAAAAGCAAAACACGCCAATGACACCTCGCGGCAAAAGAGAGTCGGAGAAGAAGGCGAGAGATCGAGCGAGCGCGATCGGGGCCGTTTATTCGCGACAAAATTGCGAAGAGCGCGAGAGAGGCGGCCCTTCACAGGCCCACTGACGCATGCAGCGGATCCTATCGCTCTCCCCGGCACACGTCGCTTAACGAGCCGTCTCCGCGTGTGTGCATACTGCGGGCTTTCTGGCCGCGTCGCTCTTTCTCGAAGTCGTTCCCAGAGCGAGGAGAGGATAAAAAGGACGAATGCAAAGTGACGCGGCCTGGGAGTAAGATAATACAATTAAAGGATCCGTCCTCTCCGGGTTTCGGGATTTTTTTTCGGGCCCCTTAGCGAGGCGGGATTGACGCCGCGGGTTGACGGTATAATTTATTTGGTGGCTCTGGAAGATGGAGAGCTGAGTGGGGAGGGGGGAGTTTTCGGGGATGCGGAGGATGAGGTTTGAATTTTTCGGGGATTTGGGCTGATTGGTTTTTGGGTGTTGTGTTGTATGTAAAAGTCGGGTTGCGTTTGGGCTGATGGCTGTAAGTGAATTTTATTCAGTAGCGTTTTATTGGTAGAGTATTAATTTTTGATAATACAGAGTGTGTTTGTGTGTTGACATTTCTCTTCTTAGGATTATTTAAGCGTATGTGTTTTTTTTTTATTGTTTTTGTAAGAAGGAGCAGCACTTATTCTATTAATTTACAGTTGCAGATGTAGTCGTCGTATCTATCCGTATTTCCACCGATGCAGACGTTGTTCATAATAATGCACTGCAAACTACAAAGAAACTTTTGCAAAGCTGTGCATGGTTTAATATCCACCGCTGTAACAAAATAAAAATTGTTCAATTTACAAAAGTTTAGTTTCGTGACAATACAATTTTATTGAATAAGACTTTATAGAAGAGCAATATTTCTTAAAATTTTTAAGCATAAAAATTTCTGCCACTCTGCATTAGAAAAACGCTCACAAGATTTAACAGTTCGGTATCCAATATAAACAGAAAACAGTGTATAAACTCACTCTGAACTGTTGCCATGACAACAAAGAACAAAACGAGGCACAACAGTTTCATTTTGGCTTTGAGCTCCGGATTCCCGCAAGTCACTATAGCGTCTGAAAAGCAACAGACGTTCTGTTCATTAGTTGTTCCTTCGGCGCCTTTAGCTTACTTTGAGTACTGCTACCGTACGACGAACGGTAGGCGCACTCAAGCTTTTAAAGGGTATATTGAAAGTGATAAGCATTCTGAAAATTGTATAAGAGGAAAGCTTGAGTAGAGTAAACATTAGTTACAAATAATTTTCGTGTAGTTTGGTTATTTGCGTAGTATTTGAGTGATGTTAGTAAGGAAAAATTAGCATAGATAAACTGTATATTTAAAATGTTACTTTTAAACATTAACGATGAGTTATTACGTTATTTATGCATAATCATATCCATCACAATTATGAATTTTTGTAAAACAATCTCTATTTAGAAAATAAAATTACAAATTTCTAATAAACTATGATTCTTACAAACACACCAAAATTTCCATCAATTCACCCAAAAATTATTATTATCCTCATCCCCCCAAAACACCCAGCATCTCCCCGCGCCATTACGGCGTAAATTTCCGCGACGAAATTCGCCCCGTCTAACGATGAAAAACGCGTTAGCGCGTAAAAGGAGGGGACAATAAAGGCGGAAAATATCACAGGCTACGCGATAAAGAAAAAAAAAGTAAGAATCCTTCGCAGCCGCTTATATATCGGACGATTAGATCGGCGCGAGATTGTCTCTCTCGCTCAGTTCCGAAATGAATTTATTCACGGGCCGAGGCGACAAGAACGACTATACAAAGCCGTCCACGCCCACACGGAGGCAGGAGACGAAATAGGAAGATTCTCGCGCGGTATAATTGGCTGCTTATCTCGCGCTCCTAAACTTTGTCTTCGGTGTACTGCGCGGCTTTGTGAGCTGGTGGATGGGGTGGTGTTTTTTTTTTTTGGATGGGAGTAGATGGAGAGGAGAATTTTCGATGTTTAACATGAGGAGGAGGTGGTTTTGATTTTTTTGTTTTGTTTTTGGATTGGTTAGCGTTTGTGCTCTAGTGCTTATCATTTTAGATATCTTAATGAGGAGGGGTGTTTGTTTTGTTTGGATTGGGAAAAAATTTTTGTTCGTTAATTAAGTGGAGTATGAAAAAAGTTTGTGTTTTCGGCTGGTTTATAGTTGATCTTTAATTGGCGTTGTTGGCTTTGTATTTGATTTGATATGTTTCATCAGGTCAATATTGCATTATTTTAATGAAAGGAATTAACAATATTTCTAGCAATTTGAAAATTATAAATTATAATTTAAATATGATCATATTGTAAATTACGAATTGCTTTCATTAGGGTATTAAATGATATCTATACTTTCAAAATTTAACTTTAATTAATAACATCACTTGTGGTAAATTATGGATATTTAATGTTGAAATAAATTTATTACATTTAACGAAGCCTTTTCTTTTTATATTAAAATTAAAGTAATTCTTAATAAAATTAACGTATTCATAGAACTATTTAACATTTTAAATAACCTATTTCTTCTACTTTTAAGAATCAATCTTCGTTACTAACTTCAAAACTAACCGAACCAAAAAAACCCAAAATAAATTTTAAAACCAGCACGCAGCACTAATTCTCCAACCGACTCAAGCCAATCCTCCCAGATAAATAAACCCCTTCAGCCAGCCTTAAACCTTCGAACTCGTCCTTCAACTCGGCGCATCTCGACTTTTAGCCGCGCTGACCGACAGCCCAGCTCTCTCTCTTACTCTCCTCGTTAACTCGGCCGAGAACCGCGAGCCTGGTTTGTATTACGCAAATAGACGCTAATTAAAAAGCATCCGAATCGCAACTTCCGGAGAAAATCCTTTCCTTTCCTCGGCGCGGATTACCGCGTCTTTTAAATATTTATGAAAGCGCGAGAGCCGGCCGCGGATTATAAATTGAATATTTAAGAAGAATGCGCGAGATGCTTGTATATTTATAAGGGCCTGTAAACACGGACTTGTGGATGGATTAATTATGGCGGGGGGAATGGAGACGAAAAAGTTGGGAGCGCGACGATGGAATTAATTCGCGACTTGCCGGATTTCGCTGTTAGGTTACCATAGTCGTCTTCGAGTTTGCGTGGAGTTTTTTTCAGTGACTGTGACTGGAAATTGTATGGTTTCTCTTTTTTTCAAAAAAGTATCCAGCTCGAATTTGAAATCGGCAGAGTCTCCGCAACTTTTCCATCGAGACCGGAGATCCAGCTTTTGAAAAAACTTTCCCCGCGGAAATTTCCATAAAATTTTCACCGCTTGTATTTTCCCAGCCACTGCCGCGAAAACCTCCATCGAAAAAAATTCCCTTTCATAATCACCGACAAAAAAACCCACACTGCCGACCTCGAAACTTCCGAAAATTATACATCGCTCCCGAACCAAGAAACTCGCAACTAACCCACACCAACGGGCAAAAAAAACGGCTTAATTTCACGAGAGCGCATCAGACGGTGAATAATCGAAGAGTCAATGAATCGATCCTTCGCTATTTATCCGGCCGCTCGCGCGAGTTATCGCAAATATTTGCGTGTCGGCGTTGCAAGAGAGATAGAGAGTAGGGAAAGCGGAAGATAGTTTGCACACAGGAGAGAAGCTGGGAAGGGGGGGAGACAGAAAGAGAAGCGCGCCTCTGAATGCCAAGTGCCGATCGCCCGGGAAAACTGAATTTGCCGGATAACGATTCGTTGGTTTTGAGATTTCGACGCCGAGGCGGGCGGACGTGGGCTGAAAAAATTATTTGCGGAGGGCGATAAGCGTGTTGTGATGCGTGTGTTTTTGGTGAAGGTTCGGGTGGTTTTTGGTGGAGGTTGAAGTTGTTGTAAGCTTTGTGGGTTTGATGGTTTGATTATTTCTATGTTTTGATATGAAGAAGAGAAGGCACTGTGATAAAAATTTACAAGTAATTGTGAATATTTGTTTGTAATTTAGAATCCTACTTTTCTAAAATGGCTATAAGCAGAGTATTTTTTTTTCTGTATATTAGGTTTGTTTTTCAAGTTTAGAATAAATGCTGACCTTGGTTTAAAAAAAGCAGTAAAGCCGAGCTGGAGTGCAGAATTCATTAGACACTACTCTGTGAGAGCGAGAGCGACAACTGCAAAAGCAAAGCCTTCTTGAGTGCATATATTAGTAAGCCAGTATGTTTCAGTGTCATTATTTCTGCTCTTGACTCACTCAATATCTGCTCTGCTGTTATTTCTTTCTGTTCTTTTCTTCCTTATCATTAAACTGCTTCATTTTTCATTTACTCTGTTTTAATGTTTCGTTGCAGTAAAAACAACATTAAATATCGCTTACATTTACATCTGTAACATCTAACTCTACCCTTCCCACAATCCATCCATATCCATACCCAAGAAAAATCATTCAAACAACCTCATAAATATTCACAGCATCCATCTTTCCACTACACCAACCACCGCTCTAACCACCATAAATACCTTCAATTGTCCTAACGCAATCACCTCCCCGCGTAACCACCCACCTAAACGCCCGCAGCTCTAACCCTTTATAAATAAGTCATTCCCCTCGCTTACCTCTCTTTTTTTCCTTATCGCTACCTCGCGCGTTGTAATCCGTTCGCCTAGCTCGTCTGCACGCGCCTTTTCCTAGCCGAAAGGCGGTGTGTACGTATATGTATACGCACGAGCGCGTTTAGCTCGCCTCGCGCGAATCTCGCGAGGCAACACAACGAGAGAATACAAAATAAGGAGGGGGTGGAAATGCGCGAGGGGATGAGAGTGGGTTGGTGGTGAAAAGTTGCGGAGTTATTGTTTTGAAGGGTTGGGAATTTGTTGGGATTAATGTTAATATTGCTCGTTAAGTAGTTGCACGAGTTACTCTCAATTTTTATTGGTTTTAATTGATCTTTATTCAGCGAACGGCGAATGAAATTGTTTAAAAAACGATTAGAAAATCCGGTAATACTTAATAATCAAAATTAAAATTTTAATATACTCACACAAAAGTCGGAAATTATCAAAATTCACCACGTACCAAACCATAAACCCCGAGATAAAAGGCATCTTTCCCAAAACAACAATTTCCCCATAACCATAAATAAATTCTCCCAAGCCAATCCCAGCGCGCGCTTCCCACCTCCATACCTTATTCAAACTTCCCAAAGAAACAAACTCAAAAGGCGAAGCGCCCTAATAACCATCCTTCCGCGCCATAACCCTCAAAACTCGCGTCAGCAGTTTTCGAAAAACGGGCGAAAGCCCGGGCAAGAGGAAGAGAGAGAGAAAGCTCGACTTCGCGCGGAAATAGAGAGAAAGAAGGGTGGGGGGTGGCTCTGGGCATGCATTATTCAGCCAAGGCTCCCGTATATATACGCCGACGCGACGCATCTTGCGAGGAGGTGCGCGCGTGCTGCGCCTTTATTGGCTCGAGGTGGGAGAGGGAGGCTATATACGCGGGGGCCCGAGAGCGTAGGCGCTGAAATAAGGTTTTCACGTGCGCGCTCGCGTTCGCGACAAACTAATGCCGCCCGCGCGCTCGCGCCTGCTACCTTTGATTCTCGCCGAGAGAGAGGAAATTCGCCGGCTGCTGCGCGTGTGTGATTGTATCGCGGCTTCTGGGGGGTAAGGCTTCTCTTTTTGGTGGGAGATGTGGAATTGTTTTTGGGAGGGGGTGGGTTGTTTTGAATTTTAAGGGATTTTAAAGAGTGGGGGAGAGAAGAATTTAATGTTCTTTTTTTAAAGAGATGGATTACTACTTTGGCTAATTATACAGGCAAAAATTTTATCCATCTTAAAAGCTGCAACAAATCACAATTTTCCGAATGACCACATTAAACCCCCGCCAGTCCAGCCATGAAACTTCCGGGCTCGCGAAATAAAATTCCGCTCTAAAAAATTCAACGTCACCTTATACCCGCCATTCGTAATTCTATTACCCTTGAAAGCCCAAAGAATCCGATTCATCTCGAAAAAAAACCATCCCCTCCCTTCCTCCTCACAGAAAATCCTCTTTCTTCCCTGTCCTCCAGCCCCTCGCTCTCCCCGAGCAAACAGCCGCGGGGGCGGCTATACATAGGCGGCATATACAGCGGGCGCGCCGCAGACCGCAGCAAAAACAAAGCCAGCTCGCGGGAGAAACGCGCGCGCATGAAAAACGCACGATATAAAACGCGCGCGCAGACGACAATTGTCCTCCTCTCTTGGCAGTGGGAGAAAGAGGAAAAGTCAAAGGAACAAGGGTAGGGAGGGCGGCGGCGTGCGTGTACGTGTGTACACAGGGTGAAAAAAGAGGAGAGAGAGAGAGAGAGAGAAAGGGTTCTGTGTTTGCCCCGGTAATTTCCTACGCGTGGCCCTTTTTTGTGTTGGTGCGTAAGCGAGGTGGGGGCGGGATGCATTTTTCACGACGTCGAGCGGCTGTCTGCGAGCGCTCGTGTATGCAGATGCGCGCGCCGGTGCTGCGGCTATTCATTTTTTTTTTTTTTTTTTTTAAGGGGACTGAAGTTACGCTGCCAAGGGTTGGCGCTCTTCTCGGCCTAGAGGGCGAATTAACATTTATGAGGTTATCGGTTTGGTTGCAGGATGGGGGGATTGTTTTTTTTTTAAAGCGATATCTTTTTAGTACTGCTTACCTGACCTTAACAAGCTGGTGAAGTTAGTAGCATAGTGCGTATATTAGTAGCATGATGGTATATGGTTGCAATGACAGAGGTACTCACCTGAAACAGATAGAATAAAAGTAACATAAGTAATCAAATAACTAAATAAATAATTATGAGCATAATGGATGAAATTTTAGAATTTGTAATATTGCTATTGTTATAATTATTGTTATGTGTTATATTGTAATTTATTTGTCTTACATACATCACAATATTATTATACTTTTTATTTATAGATAATTTATAATTAAATTACCTAAAACCGAGAAAAACGTAAACAACTACAGTAATTTTAATTTTACTATCTTAAACTCGTAAAATACATTAAAAAATAAATACGAAAAATACTCAAACCATCACCTACGCCTAAAATACAAAACGTTACAAAACACTACCTTCTATTCAACCAGCACAAACACTACTCACAGTCCCGTCAGCGTCGAGGAAAACCGAATGAATAATAAAACAATTAAAGCGGCGATACCGCGCGTTTAGAAAATCAAAAGTGACGTCCGGCCTCGGCGACGTTCCGCCTCGATCTGACGCCTCGCCGCTTTATGCATACGCACATACACTCATTACCTCCGAGCCTCGCTGGCGATAGGAAATTCCAAGTTTCAACGCCGCCTGGAACCGTTACAATTGTGTGCCTCACGGCGAATGTGTGAAATCGTACGTGACTCCAATCTCAAGCGCTCCTCCCACAGCTTGCGTAATCACGACTCTCAACCATCTGGCAATTTCGAAAATGAAATATTTTTCAATTTTACGAGACACTCGGCATTTCCGCTAATCATCCGATTAGTACCAGCAGGCAATAACGATCGGTCTTAAACATCGCCGCGGAGAAACCGGCGCGTCCAAAATTACGCCTAGCTGAAAGCTTTATACCCGCGGCTTATTTTAAGGCCGTTTTTCATCGACGCGGCAATTCGCAGCCGCTCCTTTCTCTCTCGCCTCGTCCGAGCCTTTCGTCACGCGGCTTGTTTCGTCTGCGCGGATATTAGCACGCCGAGCAGATGGCGCGTGCCGCGCGCGACTTTTCTTATGCGTATTGCGGCGCTGTCTTTTTGCTCGGTGCGACGGATTTACGAGAGGCGCGAGTTGCGGATTTGTAAACAGCGGGGTTTTACGTTTTTTGGAGGTTTTTGGTGGGATTGGGAGTGAAGGTAGTTGCCTACTGCGGTGACTGTTGTTACTGGGAGTCACGTTTTAGAGTGGGGTTTATGTATTTCTAATTCTGGTTTAGAGAGAGCGAGCTTTTCGGTTCGGTTTATGAATATTTGTTGCTGGAAAACAATGTTCTAGTTCGGGGTCTAATTTTAACGTATCGTTAAATAGAAGAATTATCTTGACGGAATTCTGTATTTAGTGGATACAACGAAGAAATTATTACTAAAGCTTAATAAACTGTGCACACACGAGCTGCACTTCAAGTAATTAACACCCTTTATTTATCTCTCTCGCATTCCCTTATAAATTTACTTACAGTTAATACCTCGCGAACTCCGCATTTATGAACTGTACATCCAGCCTTTCAATGAATCCCATCAATACACGAAAAAACACTTCCTAAATACACTCGCCAGCATCGTAAATTCGCCGGCTCTCAAATTTTAATTAAAACCCACACTACAATAATTCACCATTAAACTCTCGCCTCGGCGTCCTCCCGCGCCCCTATAATTGCACAATAAAACACAACTCCACCGCTGCGCGAAAAAAAGCCACACACACCCACGCCTCATGCATCACCGTAAAACCGGCCGTATATACCCCAGCAATTAAACGATCAAAAGTGGAGCCAACGATTTTTACAGGCTTTCCCCCGAGCCAAAAAACATCTCTGCAAATTCTCACCGATACGCGAGCGCAAGACGCCATAAATACGTTTATATACCGAAGAGGCCCCTGCCGATTAATTATAACGATTAATTGCGCTTGCGCGTCGTATAATCGGCGCTATCTGCATCTCGCTCTGTATATAATGCCGCGGAAGGTCGTGTGCCTGGGCTCTAACGCATGGACCAAGCGCACAATGGTCCCCGGCGCGTACTTTGCGCTAATTATCGGTAACGACCGTAATTATTCTAGGAAGACGGTAGGGGGGCCCTTAACGGTCTTACTTTTCGCGCATGAAAAAGGGAGAGAGATTTTCTGCTTTGGGAGAGGCTCTCCGATTTCCTTGCCCGAGGCGATAAATCCATTCATTGTTTCCGGGGAGAGTCTCGCGGCGACGTTTATCCGTTTCGCGATGTAGAGGCTGATTTTTTGTATTGAGGGATGCTGGTTTTGGCGGTGAGGGGAATCGAGGAGCTGTGTTTAGCGAGCTGTATGGTTCGGAATGGTTTGGGTTTAGAATGCGAGGAATGTAGCTAGGTGGGTTTGGGTACATAGGGAAGGGTATTTTGAAACGATTATTTCGATGGTAAAAATTCAGTGGATTTCGAAAATGCCTTGGTAATTTTGTAATTTTATTCTTTGTGCGAGACTTCCGTTTTTGTCTGCTTAAAAACATAGACACAACCAAAACCAATTAATGGCAAATTGAACATAAAGAAACATAAACCGTTAGCTAGCCAGAAAAACAAAGAAACTATCTCTATTCCCACAACTCCCACCGTTAAATTACTTCTCTTCAAAAACTCCCGACTTAAAAAAAAACAAAAGCCACCCGTATAACCCTCCCAAACGTAATCCCCGTCGCTCACCCCACATCCTTCCCTCCCTCCACCCACATCCCTCGATTTTTCGATTCCTCCGGCTTTTATTTCGATTTTCATCAGCTCGACTTTCCCTCCTAAATGCAAGGGATACACGACAAGCCTCACTCTCTCTAGCACACACGTCGCGAATTTTGCCTTTACGCCGAGCGCAGAGCGCAAATGTAATCGGCAAATTGCGTTTCGCGTCCGCGCCGTCATAAGAGCGAGAGGAAAGAGAGACAGAGAGACAGGATGAAACTCGCAACATCCAGCGGCCCTGTCCGAGCGCTTCTGTATATTTTAGCGTCTGTGAATAATCAGCAATCAGCAGCCCCGGTATAACAAACTGGCTGCGCGTGTATACAGAGAGAGAAAGAGGGGCGCCAAAGCTAGACATGCAAATTCGCATGAGAAGGGAGAGAGAGAGGCCTAAAGTGCCCAAACTGCGCTCGTTAGCGGTTATATACAATTGACTCGCGCCGAGCGATCGTCAAGGTTTTTTGGCGTATAAATATTTTATGGAAAGAAGAGGCTCGCCGGAGAGCTAGGGTGGGAGCTGATGCGTCTTCATATTGGGAGGTGAGTAGGAATGAAATTGAGAATGAGAGAGAGCTGATAAACGTTAATGTTTTGAAGATGCTACCATTTCCGAGCTGTAAGTTATTGTTTTTACTGTTGGCCTGGCCTCTTTAGTATACAGGCTAAGAGTCTAATGGGAATATCAAGGAATTTTACACTAATGGAGAAACTTTAACAACAGTTTATGGTCTTCGCAAAAATGACATTACGCAGCTGGCTCTCTAGTGTCTTTCGAATACGATGTAACATTTACTTTAAGGCTCGGCAAATGAACGACACTCCGCGCGAAGATACAGTTTAACGCGCACGTGCACGCCTACTTCGTTCTCTTTTCACCGTTACTAGGTTATGCGCTCACTAAATGCCGGCGCGTAATATTTTCTTTAATATATTCCAGTCAGTTTTCCAGCATTTCGTGGTTTTATGGCGAAGTTTTCAACCAGAGCCGGCGCACGGCGATACAAATGTATTTTCCACTATTTTCGACTATTCCGCGAAAACAGCGAATCAATACACTTTTTCCAAATACATTTGCCCGACGCGGAAAATATCTGTTTCGCCCTGTAAAATTCACGATGTTATAACTCGGCGCCGAGCGGTGCCGTAAAAAAAATAAATATCGCTTACAAGCGCTGCGCGTCAAACAAAAATTCCCAATAAAAGCGCGCCCCCGACTCCCTACCCTCAATCATCGCAATTAAAAAGCACATAAAAGTTGGAATCGAAAAAATCAGCGAAAGCCGGTGCCAACGTTTTTTTTTCGCGCATATAAAATCGCATCGATACACAAGCGACAGAAAGACACAGAAAGAGCTGGCTTGATTTTCCTCGCCGGCGCAAACAGGCGCGCTAATTCGGTGCAGCTTCCTGATTGGACAAATCGCTAAAGCGTATTTTCCGAAAGGGTGTGGGAGGGAGCGAAAAACCGAAGTGAATTAACGAGTCCCTTTTTGCAAAGCAAAATAAAGCGGCTGTCGAAACAACGCGCGGCAGGCTGGTGATCGATATGCTTTGATGCGCGGCTGTTTGCGCCGCCGCTGTAAAAGAGAACGGGTCAGGCTGTAATTTATGCGCGGCCGGGCAAGAAGATAGGGTGTTGTTGACGATGGAATAATCAATTTTGGCGAGCGAGTAAGAAATTTTATCGTTGGGTGGCTGCTGGGGTGGGTGATTGTGATGTAAAATGGTAAGGTATGAATGTTATGTTTGGATATAGTTTTAATGCATTCAATTTTGGAGTTGGGCTTGTGAATGATAAGACGCAGTTGGAAGTACTAGAGTAAGAGATGAGAAGGAGAATTTCAATTATTAAATTTTGTATCGGGAGTCCAGACATTTATTTGTAGGTTGCGGGTGTCACGGGACCTACTGGGACCATTAGACCGTAATATCGTAAAATAATATCGTGGTACTACGTCTAACATCAAATTGATATTGCTAATGGTAGGGATCTGAAATATCGAAGTGTCTTAGAAGTGCTAAATTATTCATTTATGTTCGATAGCACGAAAGGGTCTCATTGGTTTAGACACAGCTATAATTTTCAGTTGCGCCATAAATTTTTTAGTAAATTTGTACGGTTTAGTTGATCTTTGGAACGAACGTTCTCTATAAGTAAAACAGCAACGTAAGTGTCAAACGATCCTAGCACCTGCCAAAATAAATGATAATAATTTCACAATAGCCACTCAAAATACATTCCAACCAACCTCCAAGTAACAGTCCACAATCAAATCCAAAACCTACAATCAATACCAAACCACATTCCCCACCCATCCATCCAAATCAACATCTCCATCAAGTCCCAAAAAGATCCAATGAATCATCCCAAACTCACGCAACCATAAATCCCCGCTACTCTAAAAAATCTCTCCCTCTCATAGCAAGAGCCAGCAGAATACGCGGAGACGCTCGAATCCGCGCACCTCTCGTGGTCGAAGGGGTTCACGCTCCAGGTATACAGAGGTAATTGACAGAGCTTCTCTCGCGGGCCGAATAATTGGCGATCCTATCTGGGCGCCGCGAGCGGAAATACCTGGACGGATCGAGGCTTATTCGAGCCTCTCCGGGGATGCGACGGACTCTGGATTTCTTGGAGGGAATATCGCTCGGCGTGCCGGATGATTGGAATGGAGGCTGCTGGTTTTATTGAGGATTGCATGATTTTTGGGGGTGGATAGGGCTGGGTTGGATTTCAGTTGTGTTTTTTTTTGTTGTCTGCGATTAAAAAAGTTAGTTTGGAAAAGTCGCAGTAAAACGAGTGCGGCGTATAAAAATGAAAAAAATAAAAAACAATCAACTTCGAGATTATGTGTCCTGTAAATTTTATTTTACCATTCCCGTATACTTTATAGTTTATCAATATGAAACTTTTTATTACGGTATAAAATCAAACGGACGTTATTGCTTACGCGGCAAAAATGAAAAAAAAAACGAACGGTACAAAAAGGAAAAACAGGCGCAAAATCGTAAATTAAAATAGAGGCTTAAAGCGAGATAAAAATTCAGCCCGAGTAAAAATGCCCGTTGATAATTGACATTCTCCTTAAGTGCTCGCCCCCGAAGATTCGGAACAGGTCGAAAAGGGAACTGGCACCGATACTCAGAAGCGGAAAAAAAAGAAAGGCGAATCCACTCAGCGTCAAAATCAAAGACCGGCCAGTCACAATGCTCGCATAAAATTAGGCGAGCAAGCGAGCGCGGCAGCTGCGTTAAAAGCCAGAGCTGTGTTGGTGCTCGGGCTCAAGAGAAATCGAAAGAAAAAAATCGGAGCGAGTCGTAAAAAGGGCCGTGGAGAAAAAATTGAACCATGAAATGAAAGGGCATAAAAAAATCGGGTGGGGATGGGGGGACTATGAAAATGATGATCATAAAGATATAAAATAAAGAGGAAACGGCAATAAAAGATGATTTATACATGATAGGACGGAAATCGGAGCGCGCGGAAAGTCTCCAGGGGAGTCCAGGCAGAAATGACGATGATTTTCTGGTCCCGCAGCGAGGATAGTGACTCGTGGCCGGAAGTGATACGCTGATGTTATTGAGGAGTATGACTTCGTGTATGGAACAACATAAAGTGATTCGAGGCACTGGGCAAGCGACTGGGAGTAATAAAATAAGTGTTTTAATGTGTACGAAATAAAAGGAGGTTCGTCATTCGGGTTTCAAGTTTCATCGTTCGGAGCGATCTGTCTTTATTACCTTGAGTGTATAAGCATGGAAATTTGAAGTTTCAATTAACGTTGTTGCATTAAAGGTAGATAGAGTGCGTGATATATTTGTAATATATAAATGAATAAAACAAAATGATTTTAAGTGATTGCATTAAAAAACATTGAAAATTCGTTATGCATGTACAAAATAGAGATGCGATCATCACGTTCGAGAATAAAAGAACCGAAGAGAAGAGGAGCGGAAGCAGATAAAGAAAAAAAATTGACGCGTCAGAAAGTATGTGCGAGAGATAAAAAACAGACAAATGAGCACGCTTTTGAGATTCGGCTGCGAGCTAATTAAAACGCAACAAAACGCGCGCATTGTACATTCAAAGATAAATATTTCATACGCGAAAGTACATTTTAATTAAATTCCTTCAGCGAGTACTTTTTAACGATGGCAAAACGAAAAACGCAACAGACGATCCGGAATTCCAACCAGTCTAAAAATAAAGCTCTTCACCTACACCACCACCCCAGCAATCATTACCAAACACCAAAATCATCTCATCCAACCCCGCAGCAACCACCAGCGAATGAATAATACCGGATGAACGACACCGATAGTACCAACTTCCTCGTCGAGCCCAACAACGAGCCTCCACCTCTCGAGATGAGCCTGGTCAGATTGTCCCTCTCCGCTCCCAAGTTAAATTCGATCTCGATATGCACTTACTCGCGCGCGCGCACATTCACCGATCTGATTGGGGCGGGCGTCGTAAGGTGCGGTCCCCGAAAGCTCGTCAAGACGTCGCGAGCGCGGGCGTCCTGGCCTGTTTTGTATTCCGTGGCGAGTCACGCCAGATAAAGCCGTCTGAGAGCCGCTCATTTACATCGGCGCTCGCAGGTGAGCGAGTCGGTCGCGCGGAAATTAATCAAAGCACGGAGATTTATGGAGCCGGGTGGAAAGGATTGAGGGAGAGATAGGATGGGAGGCTTTTTTCGGATGGAGTTTTGGAACAAAACTAGTCAATTAGATGTGGAGAACGAGGTGGGGGAGTTAATGGATCAGGGGAACGGGTTGAGGATTGAAGATTGCTGAGAAAACAATTTTACTAACAAAAAGAGGAAAATATATTTTGATATGTTCTTGGGTATAATTATGTTCTAGGTACATCACATACTTTTTACAAATCACTCTAATTAAAATTTGCAATTTCATTTTTTGGAATAATAATTTTAAACACTGCCTTTTTGTATGTTTGTTTATAACATAATATAATATCAGTTTTCTAAAATCGTACGATATTGATTACAGTTGTTAACATATTTCTCATCTTGCTACTACATTTAAAAAGAAATAATTAAGTCTATAATTTTTTTAGAAATTATTTATATTGTATTTTAAAGACAAGTTTAGTCTATTTCAAATTTTTAAAAAATTGCGACAAAAAGTTTTAGTACTCGAGAAAAATACTTTTTTTACCTTGAACTTACAGAAAAATTATAATATTAAAATTATTTTTCATAAAAAAAACTCGGGGACAACTCCCCAAGGACAATTCATCGTACAGGTTATAATACTCTGTAAATTTTAAATAGTGAAAATTTCCACTTATTACTCTTTAGTGGAGCATTTTGAACTAAAAAATAGTAAAAATGCACTACTTTATCATGAATTTTCACTAATTTTTAGTTCAAAATGCTCCACTAAGGAGTAAAAAGTGGAAATTTTCACTATTTAAAATTTACAGAGTACCTAAGTGATTTCAACAATTAATTATTAAGTCATTATTAATCATTAATTACCCATCAAATATGTAAATAATCAAGAAATTGAAAAATTATAACAAAATATTTCATAAAACTACTAAATTATATATTTTCTAAAAAATGTTTGCTGGATATTGGATCACCATTTCTATCTTTTACATTAACATATATGTACTTGGATTAAACACTAACTGGTTAAATTTAATCGTCGACAAAATCATCGAACTTAACACTTATCAAGTAACTATATTTGTAAATCAACTAAATTATTTAAATATGTCTCGAATAAATTTAATCTGTGAAAAAATAATTAATCGGATTCCATCTATTGTGATCGATATAGCTAAAATTAACATTATGAGTAACAAAAGCTCAATAAATTTACCGGTATTAAAAAATTCAAGTGATAATATCTTGTATGTAATTCTACAAACTACAGATGAATTATTATATTTGCAAAAAATCGAAGAAACCCTTAAATTTTTGAATGAGATTTCTCCAATTACACTGCAACCGAAATGTTTAGTCGTAATTTTTAGTAATTCTGCTTTGCTTAAAGTTATTTTATATAATTTATTACTTTTTGCTTGGAAATTAAAATTTTTAGATTTTTTAATTTTAAATATAAATAATAGAAATGATATAACAGTGCATGAGTTCAACCCTTTTACTAAAATTCATCAAGAAAATCGTTTAAAATTAAGACAACCTTTTTTTACTGATAAAGTTCGAAACATGAACGGTTATATTATTCGTACTCTTTTTTATGACTCGTCCCCATACACCACAGTTACCAAAGACTCGCAAAAAATCGTCGGTGGTCTTCACTTTAATTACATCAACGAATTATCCAATGTGCTCAATTATACTATAAATTTTATTCACAATAATAATAATTCTCTTATAAATATGTTTTATAACATACAAAAAAATAATATTGAAATATCACCAGTAATGCTTCCTTTAAGAATTTTAAGTCAATCCTCTATGTCAAAAACCATATTATTTGGTAAATCATTGCTTGAAGATTATACAGTTATGGTTGTACCTATTATGCATAAATCTGAAGCCATTAACTTACGATTAAAAGGGTTAATATTTTCGGGCTTCTCAGCTCTAATTATATTAAGTATAGTTTTCATAGCAAAAATACTGAAATTTAATTCATTAAAATGGACATTTTTCTTTATTTTTCAAATACTATTAGGTATACCCATTAAAAAGGTACCCATCAGTCTTGTCGAAAGGTTCATTTACTCAAGCATTGTTATTGTATCTATGAAATATTTATCCGATACTATAATGGTTATAATAGATAACAAAATAATAACTGATAGCGAAGTATTATTTAATTCTATAGAGCAAATACATAATCCTTCTTTACCATTATTTATTAATAAAGTATACTCTCAAGTTAGTAAATTTACTAACAGTAATAGTGACGATATTTATAGAAAACTTGAAAAAAATACTATCAAAAATATCAGTACATTTGAATACTTAAAAATTATGGCTGAAAAGAAAGATCGCATGTGCATATCAGCCCGCTATTATGCACAGTATTGTATTAGTATATTCACGAATAAAAATCATACACCATCTATGAAAATAGCAACACCTGTGATTGATCAATATTTTCAATCGTTTATATATGAAAAAGCATCACCATTTGCTAAAATGTTTGATTTTAAAATATTGCAAATAATTGAATCAGGCATCCCAAAAAATTGGAAAGTGGAAGGAACTTCATTCGACTTACATAATCAAAAACAAGTGGTCTACGACAGCAGTAATCACATAGGACAAATTATAATGTTTTTATTAGTAGGTTTCATTATTTCTATCCTAGTGTTTATTGTGGAATTAATAAAATACCATTTAATTGATAATTTTAATGTAACCTAAGCATTAATACTGAATGGAAAATTATGTTTGTTTTAATCGGTGTTTAATTTGTTTGCATAATTATTAAGACAATTGTGGCTCTTTATTAACTTTTCATTGTTTTTTTGTTAGAAATCGATTATTTTGTGATAATACTTAAAAATATTTGTTAGATTTTTTTTATGTACTGCACTGAGTAAAATTTTTGGGATTATAATAAAATGCATTGCAGTGTTACAATAGTTTAAAAGTTTTAGTTTTAAAATACATACTTATAGCAAAACGATTCGCGTAATCTTCCTTTAAATAAATGGTTCGACTATGTCATATTCTCCGACCTTCACCATAAGTTCAATATTTCAATTTATTAAAATATGTGTTTTTGTCTTAAATTATGGAAAAAAAAAATCCATATTTTTATTTGTTCTTGTTTCATGGCGAATTTTTAATTTTCGACCAATTCATTTTTAAGTTTTTTAATGAAAGGATTAAAATATTTTGATAGTACGAAAAGCATTTAGCTGAGTGTACTTTATGACTTTTTACTAGATAATATAATAATAAATATTGGATTTTTAATGAATGGAAATATTCAATAGTAAGAAAGCACTATTTTATGTTACATAATTTAGCTTTAGTAACTTGTTGATAAGGCTTATTTAATTCGGCTTAATGGCATTTTCCCGAAACACTTAAAAAGAATTAAAAAATTAACTAATTTTCTTTTTGCAAAGACTAATTCTCTGAAATTTTAAAATTTATTTCCTGAAAATGGCGTCATTTCCTCCTAAGTTGCATGTTAAAAATTATGGTTTTATATAGTTATAAAAACAATTTATGTGAAAATTATCTTTATATTAAGTGACACTTTACGGATAATAGTAAAATGAACTTACAGTTATTATTTTAAAATTTAAATATATTAAAGCATTAATGGTTTCTTTATATTATCGTTTAACTCACCTTCTAAAATTGCAAGTAAAGATAATCCATTTGAAATGGACTAAAAATTAAACATCTAATTGCGCTTAATTTATCAATTCCGCCAATTAAGGTTAGAGAAATATAGCCTGACAATTTACCTCAGTGAAATATGATTCAAGAATCTACACATACATAATTTTTGCCAAAGATACCGTACGCAGATTATTGTGAAAACTAACTCCCTTTATATTAAAAAATATCGAATCCCTTAACCGCACTCATAAATAATAGATGCGCAATCTTACTGATGACGCAAAGCGAATCAAAAGTTCCCGCACGGTTTAAGTTTGCGAGTATAATGCATAAATATTTGCACTTTTACATAGAACTGGTTAAAGATAAGCGAAATTAAATGACTAATGCCGCGCGCGAGCGCGACGACCCGAGCGACAGATCATTTATTATGCGTATAGTGCACTTAAGTGGAATTTGCTCAGTTCAAGTTCATGTTTATTTGCGATTGCAATCGATGATATTTTAACTAATGATCGCGCGCCCTCGGAGGAATTTCTCAGCTTGATGGTACTTTATTTTTCTGGCCCTTATCAATGACTTTGTTGGCGAGCGTTTTTAATTTACCCTGTGCTCAATCATGAATATTCGCGTTATTTAGCACGAAGCCATGCCTACATAATAACCAAACATCGATCATTAAATTAAATAAAGATTTATACGCTTCGTTGTCCTAAACCAACAAGTGCTATCATCCCAAAATAAAATTCTCCAAAACGGTCCCACATTCTCACAACCAAACCTTTCAAAAAGCAAGTACGCTTCTCTAAAACAAAACCAAACCAGCAAAAGTCAGCTGCACTCCGTGCTCTCAAAAAATAAAAGCCCTGCAGAGCCAATGACGAATGATACCAGGCTGCATTTTCGCACGACAGAGAAAGAGAGAAGAGAGGGAGAAAGATCCTCTCTCATCCTCCTGGCGGCCCGTAGCCACGCGCGCGAGACTTTTTAATTGCCGCGCGCGATAAAGTCCTTAAGAAATCATTTATAATTCATATCGGCGATCGCTCGGGTATATCCCGCTCTTCCTCGGCCCGCGCCCGCACGTATCCGGCTCGTTTTATTATCTATGAAAAGGAGGCGTTGCGCGCGCTCGCGTCGTAAACTTTATGCACGCGAGAGAGAGAGAGAAAGAGAGAGAGAGAGAGTTTAAAGTTGGTTGACATTTGCGCGCACGCGGGGAGATTATCACGATCGCCATAAATCGCGAGCTAGCGAGGAGAAGGAGAGAGGAGAGAAAGAGAGGGCCAAAGCCGCGGGGATCAAAATCCGGCGTCGTCTTTTCGATAATCCTCTGTATCGGTAGCGGGGATCTTATTGGGACTTTTCGGGAGGGTGGGGGTGCTGGTTTTTGTTTTGGATTGGCTGATTGGCCGATAGGAGCTTTAAATTTGCCGGGGATGAAGGAGTTTCGGTGTTTTAATTATTGCGATTTATGGGACTGCTGGGGAGATAGAGGAGGATGATTGGGGCCGATAAAGGATTTTAAATTATGGGGAAAAGGTGCTGGGATTTGGGTTTTTTTTGGGATATTCGAGGTTGTAAATTTATTGGATTTTGCAGGACGATTTATTAAAAATTCTGCAGTGCGTGTATTACCTACCTTACGCACATTTGGCACTCGCACATATTATCTATAGCTTCTTACGTGGAAATAATGCGACTTATTTGTCTTATCTTTAAGTATTATTAAATAATGTTTATTACGTATTAATAATAACTACATTTAGTTCGAGTGCAGTTACAATTATACAAAATATTTGTATCAATAGTATAGAAAACAGAAGAGTCTTGACTTTGAATTCTGTTGTTCATCCGAAAGAACAAGATTTTTAGAAGTATTCAATAAAAGAATAAAGACTAAATTGAGACAACAGCCAGTTCCTTCCTCTTCACTATCCCAAGCTTAAACCAACCAAACAGATACAATTCAAATTTGCATTGTCACCAGAAAAATATTCATCCGCTATTTCTACCTCTTCACTCCAAGTGCCAACATCCACCTAACCCTAGAAGCACCCAAAAAACAATCAAAACAGCTCCCCCATCATCAAACCCATCCTCAGAAAAAACAATCCCAGCTCACCGTCGCACTCCAGCACCAGCTCGTAAATAAACCCGCTCGCCGAAAAAGAGAGACTCGAGCCTCGCTCTGCGGATATCACTCGCGGCAACATTAACCCATCAGCGGCACCTTTTTCACAGGCCCTCCACACTCTCGCTCTCCGACTATATCTTCGGCGCGCGCGCGGCATCGAGTTTTACGGCCTCGAGCTTGCGCCTCGCCAAGTAAATGCGAACTTTTGATGTACTCTCGCGTTACTGGCTCGGAGGAGGAAAGGCGCAGCTGCAGTGCCAGACTCTCGCCGAGTTACTTACTCCAGGAGGATCCTAATACGCGCGACTTGGGGTGGTTTGTGCTGGCCTATCGTTTGAAAGTTCAGGGGTGAGATGCGGGGGCGTTTTCGGTGAAGGGTTTGTTGTTGTTTGAAGTGTGGTGGATTAATGGTTGGCATTTGGATGGCGAAATTTTTAATCTTTATAGGTTTTTCTAAGGTTGTTTAGGGTTGACTTGAACGTTTTTGTTACAGTGAAAAGCTACGTTTAATGTAGCTACTAAGTGGTTCTAATGACGCGGAATAAAGTTTTAAAACACTACTAAAGCCAATCTTTGACAAACGCAACGTTAAATATACAATATTTAATTTTCATTCAGCTCCCACAAAGAAATATTAGGCCGCGGCGATGGCTCTTCATCCCTCTCTGTAAATCAAGTCGCGGCACTCGAAATGAAATCGTAAATAACTCCGCGGCGGGAGGATACCTTTTTAATTAAAAAGGAGAACAATAAGCCGGCATCAAATTTTCCGGCGTCTTCGTGTTCATTTCAATTAGCAAAAAGAAAGGAAGAGGCGCGCGCGCGCGCGGGGCAAGAGGAACGAAAAAAATATATGAATAGCTCCCCTCCTCCTCGCTCTCCGCCGTTCCAACTCCGGCCGGCGGCGCGTCTATTTGGTAGAGAATAATGCCGGCGACGAAATTTTTCATATCGGAAGATTCATAACGCTTTCATATTACAAAGGCGAGCAGTCGGCCGCGCGAGCGAGCGGGTAGTTTTCTTATTCGAGTAACGTGCGTCGTCGTTTCTCCACTTCGTTTGTCCTGCGCCCACCTCCCCTCGAGCTTTCTCGTTCTCTCTCTCTCCTCTAAACCTTTTGCGTTTTCTCTTATTCTATGTTCCTCTTTCGCTTTCAGCCAGCCACTCCTGCGCTCTCATTTTCTTCCTTTTGACAATCTTTTAAGCTTTTTGTTTTAAGCGTGGAGCTTGTGCGCTCGATTTTTTTGAAGGGTGGGGTTTTTCGAGGTATTTTTGCAAAAAATAAATCGAATGATTTTTTTTATTTAATTAAAACTTATATTAATATAGCGGAATTTAGATATCGTATAAAATTTTATTGTACTTTTTGAACTATTTTTTGCAACGTAGTACAAAATTTGGATACCGTTATTTATTTCATCCTTCCATTTACTATGTAAAAGAAACAAACCCCACGATCAAAACACCCAAACATTTCTTAAACTTCCTCAAAATCACAATTCGCAAATTCACAACCAGTCAACCACCCATCCCCCACCTCCTCACACTCCCACTCCTCAAATCCCTCTTAAAAACCCCCCTACCCCCCAGTCCTTCTCTTAATTCGCTCTTTCTCCTTTATATACCTCTCCGCTTGCTCTCGCGCATTTCGCAGCGCGCAACTCGCGTTTCTCTATTTACCCCGACGAACTAGCTGGCTCCGGCGCTGCTGCAGCTGTGCGTCGACGAGAAGTTATTCCGCGTGTATATACACCAGCGCTGCTGCTACTGCTGCAGTATGTCCCGCGCACTTGTTACCCTCTCTTCTACTCTCTTTCTCTTTCCTGTCAGCCTCCTCGCCTTCTGACCTTTTATACGTTAGCTATACCGGTGTAGGTAAGCCCCCTAGGGGTCCTCTCTCTCTCTCTCTCATTCATGTACCGTCGTCGTCGACGTCGTCTCGATTTTGTGCGGCCTCTCACGTGTGCCGTACGTGCGCGACCGACTTAGCTGCTCCTTTTTTTTTCTCTCCTTCTTCGTCCTCGGATGCTGCGCTTGGTCGCTTTTTTTTCGCGCGACTCCGTCTTTTTGTAAGCGGGGGTGGGTCGCCCGCTTGTAATTTCGAGACTCGGCTCGACTTGTAATTTCGAGGCTGGACTTTTGTGGGCTAATGGAGCGGGGCTTGCTGACCTATCGGGCTGTTCTTTAGCGGGTAGGGACGAAGGTGTTTAGGAGACGGGATTCGTTTGTCGTGGGAATGTCAATGAGGCGGATGGGTGTGTTTGTGAATGGTTGGGAATTTAATACTGAATTGTGGTTGGGAATTTTGCTCGTTGAATGATGTATTAAATTTGCATTTTCTGACAGCGAGTATATACGTGTGAAGTAATGTTCGATAGTTTGCTTGTTTTTGTTTCAATGTTGAAAGTGTAGAGAAGCATGATAAAAGTTTTAATCTCGAATTTCCAGCTCAATATTGTATATTTTCAAAGTAATAGGTAATTTCGAAACTTAAGTTCCTTAAAGTATTGATAGGTTTCCGAAGTCGAATAATTCAAGCTGGTACTGTGCTAAAAGGCGCTCATTTATCAAACTTTTTCGAATAAAAAGTAATTTTAAAAGTATCGTCGATAAACTTCGTACTTTATCGATTATTATAATCAATGAATTTTACTACCAACTCTAAGTATTACAACATCAATTATTCCATTATATTAAAGTATATCAAAACAATTTTCCAAAACTCCTCCAAACAATTTACCGTCATCAACCCTTCACCCCGCCCCACCCCACACCATTCAAAAAACCAAAAACCCTCAAAAACCAAAGCACCACCATCCCACAATCCCGTCTCCACTCCACATCCGCTCATTCTCACGTCCGTTGACTATACACTTCCCTCTTTCTCTCCTTCCTCTCCGACTAACCCAGCAACAGCAGCAGCAGCAGCGCGTGGGTGGTCGATCGTTATGATTCGGTCATTCCGCGCGCTCGCTTGCGCGCGGGCGGCAATGAGATTTTTTTCGTCCTCCGCTCGGCAAGCTCTTTCTTCGACTGGCTGCACGCGCGCCCGAAGGCGTCGATTTGAACGCGGAGCGTTTTGCGAGAAGAGTGTAATTTTAAAGTCGCTTTGTATCCAACAGCGCGCGCAAGCATGGGAGTCAAAGGCATCCGGGACGGCTGGCGGAGCCGCGGAATCGGGCCTTTTTTTTCTGGTTATTGGATGGTGGGAGAGATGTTTGTTTTCAGAGGGGGGGAGTTTCGGAATTTTAAACTGCCGGGAATGCACTGTTATTATTTGTAATTTGCTGTTTATAGGGATTATTTGCAGCAATTTTTTTAATAATACCACGGATGAGTTCGAAAGTTATTTATTGGAGGGCGAAAATTTGCAATGTGCGAGAGGCTGCAGCGTGCGAAAATTCAGGTATGCGAGTAATGAATTGGACGGTTGGCTCTATGGGGTGGGTAAAAATATACGCTTCGGGATGGACAACTAAATAGAGGTAAAAACTGCAGTTTATTTTTCCGGCTGAAACGAATCGTGAATAATTAAATAGAGTCCATACCATCGCTTTCACTTGTATTTATCAAACAATATCCATCGGCTTTGTTTCGCTCCGACCAGCTTTATTTTTCAGCATCAAAAAAAAAAAACTGAAAACAATCACCCGACGCAAACACATTTGTTACAACCCGCGACAAAAGCTACTTAAAACGCAAATAAAATTTCGCAATCTTAACAAAAGCCATTCGGCAAAACTAGATTAACCCAAATTCACCGCGACTTTATTTACACTGTAACAATCCCGCCAAGAAAAAACGACATCGCAAAATCTCATCCGCCCCTCTTTTTTCTCCATTCCCCGCGCGCTCGCTGCTCTGCAAACAAATTCGCGCGCGCCCAGCGAAAAAGCTTAAACAAACAAAGCCCCAGCAAAAAAACAGCAGCTCCTCCGACGCGACAATCGTCGCGAGATTAGTTTCCAGCGTACGTCCATTTCCCGATCCGCTTTCCTCGCGCTGCGGCCCTCTCGACTTCTCCGCAATCTCGCCTTGAGAAAGCTTCCTTCTCTCTCTTTCGTACGTAGCAGCTGCCTGTTTCGCTCTTAGCGAGTGTCGCCCTTTCGCTCCGCGAAAAGGAGGTCAGGAAAATACTTACTCCGCGGGCCGCTCGTCGATATTTTCGCTTCGGCTTTTGTTTCCTCCCGCTCCGGAGTGCGATGTGTTTTCCTTTTGTTTTTTTTCTCCCGCTCTGTACTCCGGCTGCGGGGGTGTTGTGCCTTTTTGGGGGTGGGGAGGATGGTTAGATGATAAACAGTAGAGAGCGCGTTAGCCGGTTGGGTTGGGTAAACAATGAAGGGGTGAATGTGATTTTTTTTGTCGGCAGGAGCCGTGTTTATGGGATTGCTTTGAGCGAGTGTTTTAGCGCGGCGTGTTTTGTTTTTATTTGCGGGGGTGGGACGTGCGTCATTATCTACTTTGAGATTGTTGGCTAAACAATTTTGTTGGTTTTTGGAATGGCGGGACGAGCGAATGGCTGGGCTTCGAAAACAAGGTATAAAAGCGTGTAAACAGTGTTGCCTTTTTTCATTATTGTCCGTACTTTGAGTTGGGCGGGAATCTAGAGAAAATGTGTATTTTTTTTCGGTTATCTGAAAATTGTATCGAAAAAAGAAATATTCTTATTTTACGCATAGACTTTACTAAATCATTTTATTGACCGTATAAATTTGAATATCAACGACATAGTTGCACAAGCAAGCTGCCATCATCTTTTTTAAATACCCGAAATATTCCTCAAACCCATCTCCAACGTTTAAAAATCAAGCCGACAAACCGACCTGATGACACCCCCTTCCTCAACCCTGTATCGCATTACCGTTTCCCTCCCTTCTAACGAGTCTTTTCACCCGACTTTAAAAGTCCCGAGCATCAGCCCCCGTCGCCGCGAGCTTTTTGAGATAGCGAGCGCTGAGCTTGCATAAGGAGACGTTACCGCGTAATCGCGAACAATTAAGGAGGTCGCCGAGGGCGCGAGGATCACAGGGACACGCTCGCCGTTAAAATATTCCGCGTTCTGCGCAATTTCCCGCGAAAGAAAGTCAGCCCTCGAGCTTTCCCTTCGTTAACGTCCGCCCTTTACTTCTTCGCGGCAAAAACGCGCGGAAAAAATGCGTATAAGCGCGTTAGTATCTTCAATTAAATTTAATTAACGTTACAACAACGTTCTTACCAACATCAAAAATACACTCGACAATCAAAACACAGGCGTTACCAAAAGAAAGCGTATAAACGTTGCTCGATATTTTTCCGCGACGCCTGATTGACTTTTCGCGCGCGTCAAACGTCATTTAACCAACGGCGTCGTAATTAAATCCCGAGCGACACATCGGCCGATGACATCGACGCCTCGCCTCTACATACACCTGTGCGGAGCGCAAAAAAGTCAGCCGCGACGTCAAGGGCTCAATTAGCGAGCGATAACGAAGGCTAGCTCGGCCGGCGTTATATAAACAGTGCCGCCACCTTTGACCCTGCTTGGCTGACCTTTTCCTACGTGTTCGTGTTTCCTTTTTTTTTATTTCTTCGCTTGTGACGCCGGGACGCGAGTTTTCCCTCTGTAATTTCTGCAGCCGCCCTTTTTGTTTGTGATAACGCAGCGTCCGTTTGCTGTTGTTTGGGCTCCCGACGCTTTTAACATGTCGCTGATTGTGCGGACGAGAGAGCTTTTTTAGATGCGATTTTTTTTTGGTGCGAGGGTGGGTTGATAAAAATTTCGCGTTGTTTGAACAATTATATTTCGGAGTAGACAGCGGCGAGAGTGACGAGTAATTATTTTAACGCTCGAAGTTCGCATTGCAAGCTCCTGCTTTGAAAGCTCCGACTTCATAAGCCGATAAAATTGTTTATAGCCCCTTCATCTGGATCCAACTTTCGGGATCCGCGCCGCGGGATTACAGCAGTGCTTCGCCGAGTTACAGCGACTCAAAATCTCGCAGAAATCTCGAACGCTCGCGCAGCACTCGTCTTTTCCGGGTTATCGATTTTCACTGCTATTTCCGAAGGGAGATAAGACCGGGGGCCGCGTAACTGCCTCCCGACTCTTCCAACTTGGACTGCTCTCCCCGATAAAAACGTTCAAATTTTCATGCTCCAGAGGGAGAGAGGGCAAGCTCGCTAATAAAAACGAGCTCGACTCACCTCTCGTCAATATCATTCATCCCAACTTTCCTCCAAAAACGCGTCCTACACACACAGTCCCTATCTAACCCCCCAGCCGGAAATTCCAAACTCCCGCGAAGCAAAGTGTCCGAAAAACTTGGCTACCCTCCTGCTTCATACACCCCCGGCCGAGGCGAAAGGGAGAGAGAGAGAGAGAGAGAGAGAGAGACAATCTCTGGAAGTCGGGGCGACACGGATATAGAGATAGAGGAGCCGTTCGGATGATGGATCGGCAAAGTTTTGAGCTTGCGCGCCTATCGGGCCCCGCCGACTATCGCAGAGAGTATGAGCGAGCTTTCGATGGACTCTTTCAAGTCTTCCGGGCTTTCGCGAAAGGCTTTGGGGGTGCAGGGGGATAGAGGCTGCCTCTCGGCTTTCCATCTGGCTTCCATCGCCCTAAGTTATTGGTCCTGAGGCTGCAAGTTTCGGGAGGTACGAGGCGATTCATGGAGGCCGGGCTTTTTTTCCAGAGGAGAGATGGCTTTTTTTCGGCGCCGAGTTTTCGCGGGTAATTAGCTGGAGTGGAGGGTTCACGGGATGAGGCTTCCGGTGAATGGGAGTTTCAAATTAGAAATTTTAGTGGGTCAAGATTTTCTTGGAAAGTGCAGGAAGTAGATGAGAGCGAGAGATTTCGTATGTTCTTTTGCGATAGACAGGAATCGCTGCTTCGAAAGTTACGAAAAATTCAATAACTGCTAACGCGCCACTTTACAACAAAGAATAACAGTTTCGAAACGCAGCGGTAGAGCAACAATATCGCAAGTCCGAACTAAAGAACGACCATCATTTCACAAACGCTCGAAAAACCTTTTGAAAATCCCACTCCGATAAGTCATACAGCCAATACCCTCCGTCAAACAAAAACCCAACAAAACGCGCGCAGAACCATACGCCCAGGCCACTGTTTGCCCAGCTCAACAAAAAGGAGATGAGATTGGTCGGGCTCGCGCAAGATGAAAAGGTAGCTGCTTCTCCAGCTTGAACCTACACATACGCAGAGACGTAGGGAAGTTTGATCGGTGCAGAAATCGCAGGCGAACGTTAGGGGGGTGGGTTCGACGACGATCATGCAGACGATGCGTGATGGAAAATGGCGGGGTGAAGTCGCCGGAATGAAATGCATGGATTGCCTCTGGGCCCGGAGCTGCGCGCTGGCATAGACAGGGCCGTGATGGATTACAGCGCGTATATGCGTACGTTAGGATGTATATCTCGAGATATTCGCCCTTTTCACGGGCGGATCGCGCAGAAGAGCGCATTTTCGCGGGGTGAGCTGGGTTGATGTCAGAGAGAGGGGTTTAATTCAGGATGGGGGGGGGGGTGGTAAGGGAGGTGCGAATGGGATTTGGTGATGAGGGAGGAATTGAAAGTGGGTTGGCGTGGATGACTGGTAGGGTTTTTTCTTGGGAATAGTAAGTTTGCTAATGGGATGTGTTTAAAATGAGAGATTTTAATCTAGTGTGATATTGTGGGACTTAGGGGATGAGCCGTTGGAGAAAGTGTAACAATAAGGTTGCAGCATCATGCACAAGTGTTAGCTCTGCGCGTGCTTTTTCGATAACAGAGGATGATATCGATCTATTATAAATCGTTTAAAATATAATATACGAATTCAACAAACGAATAAAATTCCCGTTTTTGCATGAAAAATAAGCATTGTTACAAAAATTGATTCATCCATTCTCCTTCAGTCATCTCGCACAGCCAATTTAGTTTTCATATTCCCTTAACCAAACGCGCAAGATGAAACAAACAATTGCGCTCATTTCAAACTCGCCCTCTCATTGCCCTTATCCAAGGTCTTACCATTATAAAACATCTCACCACCACAGAAACTAACTATCCACACAGACAACACCCAGCGTTAATTAACGATCCGCACAGCCCAACCAACGCAGTCGTAACGGCGACGAGTAGCGTGTGTGTATAAAAGGGTGGATATTGCCGTTGGCGTGTTTGCTCGCGACGCCGAGGGTTTTGGACATGAAAGAAGGGGTTTTTTTCTCCCGGAGAGCTCCTGCGCCGTCTGAGGGAGGGCTGGAGAGGTCAGCGAGGAATCGAGGTCAGCAGTGCTTGCGTTGCGCTGAGTGCTGCCTGTGGACTTTGTTTGCTAAGGTGGTGACTGAGGGCTGGGTTGTAGGAAAGCCGAGTGGTTTGGTGGATGGACGTAGTTGCTTTTGGTGCGATTAGACGGAAATTTTGGAGCAACGGGGGGAGTTGTGATTTGTTGGTTTAGTGATTGGAGTCGGGATTGGATTGCGGCTTGGTTGTGTGATTTGTTGATAGAGACATTTTTTTGTTTAATTTTAAAAGATAATTTTTTTAAAGTCGAGGTCGACTGCAAACGTTATGGTTAAGATATACACTATAGAGATGTAAACCATTTCATGGACGTAAACTGTCGGTACTCGCAGGCTTCTAGCTGAATTGAGAAGTAAACTGCACCATGATGGTCTTGTTCATAATAATATTTTCTTGAAATAAATCGATTTTATAAAGATTTTCGTGATAACTTATCAGCATTAAAACTGAAATTATTAATTAAGAATCTCGCCCGCCTTCTTCTTCAACCCCCCAGAAACTCTTCAAAATTCTCCTCACCGATAAATCACTCAGCGCCGCCTTAATAACACAATAACCCAAATGAACGGCCAATCACCGGCATCGAAGAAAATAATACTCCGGCGCATTTCCCATAACATCCAGCCGTTAACGTCCGACTCTACCGCGATTATTAAGCCTCCTCCCTCTCCCTCCCCGCTTCTCCCAGGCGAAAAGGCATCGGGGTCAAACGCAGGCCGGCCTCGAATTCCAGTAGCCGGCAATAATAAACGACGCACCATCCGCCTCTCTCTCTCTCCGAAAATTGCGCACGCGATTCCTCGATCAGCGATGTCTTAATAAAACGTTGCCGCCAAAACGATACAGGTGGTCTCCTCCAGGCTGGATACTATCGATATGCAAAAGCGCGAAGGTGGAAATTTTGCAAAGTCTCACCCAACCGTCTGTTTCCACTTGTTGCCTAAAGATAAACGGCGCAAAGTGGATAACGCGACGAGAATGCATACGCGCGCAAATAGAGAGAAGCGAGCGGAATTGCTTCATTCCCGATAATATCTCTTACTCTTACGCATAAACCACTCCCGCTTTTTTACCCCCGCTATTTTTCGTCCCGCGCGTAATTGACTTCTTCGCGCGCCGATAAAAAGCTCGGCCATCGGCCTATGAAATCTTCATAACAGCATGCGTTTCCGCCTGAAATAAATTCCGCGTATAAATATACGTCCTTCCCAGGGCAAAACAAGAAGCTAGACAAAAAAAAAGCTAGCGTCGTCCCATTAACGTCGCCGCGATCGCTATTAATCCTCTCCCACCTCTCGGCATTAGCCGCAATAAAAGAATGACGAGGGGCAGAAAACGAGATCTCGAAACGCGTTTTATATCGAGGGAGCCGCGAGCCTCCGCGTCGATTAGGCGATTAAGGTGAGCGATCGGGAGCTCGCCGTTCTATGCGCGCGTAATGCTCCGTCTATGTATGATTTACGCGGCGAGCGATCCGGATTCCGCGGCCTCCCTTTTTTGGCGAGGGGGAATCGATTAAGCGGGTCCCCGAGGGCGATTTTGTCGTCTTATCGGTGGCGCGAGAATTATATTGCGGATCGAGCGTAAATTCCGGCGGTTGGTTGTTTTGGCTGTGCACCTGCACCAGTCATTTCCTTGCTGTCGGTGATTGCTGGAGCGCGGAGAGAGGTGAAGGGACTTTTGACTTCCGGTCGCGGGGATTTCTTTTGTTTGGTTGGTTTTGTGATTTCGATAGTGATTGTTGGGTTTGGATTGTGGATGAGTGATGTTTTTAAATGTATCGGATAATTTGCATGGTGGTGTGATAGTACTTTAGTTATAATAAATCACTTCATTAAGTTTTTGTACGTGTCGTGAAAAATTTCCTTGATACTTTTTTAAAATGTAAATTGAAGCTCACGTCATTAAGGGGACCAAGTAGATTAAGTATTTCAATAAATCACTGATAAAAAACAAACTAATTGATAAATTACTACATAAGCACATTACGTCACAATGACAATAACTAACACCAGCCATTAATTCTCATGAAAACGATACAAACATTCACATAAAACCACTATCAACATTTCTCTTCTCCTTACCGAAAAAAATCGCCGGGAAGAACGTTTGTTTTGTCAAAGATCTGTTTTATTCAGACCCGCACCATAAAGCAACAAAAAACCACGTTTTACGCGGCCTAACAACGATTTACAACTGGCTACATAAAGCAAAACTAGCCCCACGACAATGACAGCATTTTCCACTTATACCAAAGTATAAGCAGTCGTCACGAAGAAAAAAATACGCTCGCCCAGATAAATTTTGATAAAACATCCTCCTTATGTATATATATACACGCTCCTTTCGCATTACGCACTTCGGCTGAGTTTCTCCCAGCTTTCTCGAAACCCGGATCATCCCTCCGATATATATAATGGGCACGGGGCGGTAAGCGTGAAAAATTCCGGCGCAGCCGCGGAAATCAGCGGAATAAACGAAATGGAGTGGTTCCTTCCGTCCTCGCTCTCGCCCTCATTGTAATTTCCTCGGCCACGCTGAGGCAGTAGATCAGCGATGCGGCCCCCCTGGCTTTCTCACTGGGGTATAAGGGCAATAAACAAGAACACCACTGACACGATTTTTCTCGCTTTTCGGGGGGGATGTGCGAGTGGGTCTGAGTCAAGGTTTTTCTGGGTCTCGGCCTTTTTGAGCTTGATGCGGTAATCTTTTGGAAGCTTTTATGGAGCGTATTGTTTTGCTCGCGTGATTATTTCGTGCGGGTGAGGGGGGCGAGATGATGGAGGAATGTTTTGCTTAGTGAATTTAAGATTGTGAATTAGAGGGGTGGGTTAGGTGGTAAGGATGATTTAAGGGGATGTTTTGGCTGGTTTGTATTTTGCGCACATAGTGTCGGAAGTTGAGACTTTGTGATGATTGAAAAGAATAAGGTTTAATTAATTTAGAACCAGTTTAATTGCTAAAGGATGTTAATGAATTTGGAATTTTATAGTAAAGTAATCAAAAATTTTAATTAAGCAGTATGTAGCAGTAACGAATCTAAATATTATGTATGAGAACGAGATTATAGAAATTATTTATTAAATCAGTGAAGGGTTATTTTCATGAAAGACTCTCATCATTCATTTACTATCTGTCATTCATTAAAACCTTAAATATCGCATTTCCTTTCCTTTAGTAATTTCTAAATTGTAATTAAAGCTACAACTTCATTAATAAACATTAAACGAATTAAAATTTAATAAAACTCGGAATTTAATTTACTGATTTAGTTTTTCTCTTGATTTATATTAAAAGCCAAAGTAATGAAAAATAACGCTGCAGAACTGGTTATTCATACAAAATCTTTTCGCTCACCTCTCGACTTCTCAAAGTCATTAAATTCTCCTTTCATCATCGACATTCCAATCGTCAAAGAACAATTAATTCCCGATAAAAATCAAGCTTACTTTCACCTCATTATCCTCCTAATCTCCCTAAACATCCCCAGCCACAACAAATCAACCTGTAACCTCATCGGCGATCTGATCTATCAATGAAACCGATCGAATCCCCACAATCTACTTTTACCGCTCTCCCTCGAAAATTTCCTTCTCGCGTCTCCCGGCTTCTTTTTATCGTCGCGCCGTGCCTGGCGCGATTACTCTTAGTTTGGCCTCGCGGCCGTCTCCTCGCAATTAATTTATCGCTCGGCATTTTCGAGCGTAGCGCGCAAGGAAGCTTCATTGCGGATTAGTCGCTCTGGCCGTTAATGCCGGCGTCGCTTGTCATTTTTATGGCCGGTCGTTATGGGGATGTGCTGGTCGCGTAAAAACTGAGTTGGAGGTTATTTGCTGGATATTTATATTTAGATATTTGGGCGGTGGGTTTAAAGCTGGTTATTGTGGATTAGTTGGTGGTAGTGATGGATGGGATTAATTTGAGGAGTGTGTGGACTATTTTCTCAGTTTTTAATAAGCAAATTCTGCTTTTGCTTTTTGATAAGCCAAGTTAAAAATCTAAAGGATTATTCCGTCAATTTTTTTCTTTAATCGTCGCTTTCAATTTGAACAGAATATGAGCCAAACGATTAGAATAATAATCGGGGATAATCCCCCTTAAAAACTCAAATTTATCGCTCGTCATAAAAATACGGAATACTAATAGGCACTTGAAAGCAGAGCGCAATTTCGAATCCGGCAAAGGAGCGATAAAAAATTCACCATCTCCCCGAAAGCCACAGCAAAAGCAAAACCGCGCATCCCAAAAGAAAACCAGCGAAACGCAAAATCCCCAAAGGCGTCGAAAAGTAAAAAGCCCTAACGATAACCTTACTTGCATTACACCAACACCTCTCAAATATCAAAATTTATAGACGGCGATAAGGGTAAAATACCGGGCTCGCACAGTCGAGAACGGAGAAGTCAAGACTTCGGTATAACGGAGACGAATAGAGATTTCGCTGCCGAGTAGAGCTAGAGAGCCGTCAGGTGGTTCTTTCCTCGCGCTCCCGCTTTTCCCTCAAAGGCAGCGCCTTCAAGTTCCAGGGGAATGTCCTCCGGCTCTCTCTTTCTCTCTCGGAAAAGCTCGGGAAATGTCGGTGAGTTCGCGGATTATGCGCGGAATATAACGGCGGAAAAAACTTTTCGAGTATTCGAGAGGCTCGGCCTTGTTTTTATCCTTCTTTTATTTTATCCTTCTTACGCCGCCCCAAACTTCGCCCGCGAAGAATTTTTCCCCTGGATTTTCATCCGGGTTTGGCGACAGGCCAATTATATTTTACCCGAAGGATTCGAGAGGACGCACCGCTGGCTGTATATACGTATATAGTTTTGTAAAGGAATAATTTTCCGTTCGGTCGATTCGATCTTCTTTCCTCGTTTTTCTTTCTCCGTCTCTCTCTCTCCTAGCTTTTTTCCCCCGCGCAAGCGCCTTTCTTTTATGTTACGGGCAAGGGAGGCTTGTCTTTGTCCTCTCGTTCGCTTTTTTATTTTTCTTTATAAGTCGCATTAGTTTTTATGCGCCCGAGTGTATATGGCGCTTTACATTCGTAACCCTTATAACGGCTTCATTTGTGTGCGTGCCTGGATCTCTGGCCGCTCTCCCCCTTGTTCCTGGTATAACTTGTGTAAGTACTATTACCCTATAAAGAGTTTACTTTTTTTCTCTGTGGGTTATAGTTTGATTGCAAATTGCGCGGTTACTGTGTGGTATATTAAATGAGACTTATGTATTTTTTTTTATCAGGGAAATAAGGGAAAATATCTGAAGGTTGTTATGAAGGAATCTGGTGCAAAGTACTTTAACAAATTACTTGTTTTTGCGGTAATTTAAGTTTTATGGCTTTTTGCTATTACTATTTTTATTTTGATCTGATAAATCATAAATATATCGAGAGCTAACAATTTCCAATATTTAAAAAAATAGTTTAAAAATTCAAAAAAGGCATTCGATAGCCTTTTTTAAAGTCTAAATTGATTTTATGCTTTTATTAGTTCTTTTTTAGTATGTAAATACCAAACTATTTACAGCATTTTGCATAAAAATTCTATTAAGTCCAGCTTTCAGATTTTCAAAAATCGTTCGAGATGTATTTTTCGTTTATCGATTTCACAGTTATTTACGTGTTTCGTTTACATCAAAATACATCATCAAACATTACTCAATGCTTCCTAAACCGAATTTAATAAAATAATTCACGTAACAATCAAGTCCAGACAACCCAACCCTCCCCATCAAAATTCACAAACACACCCACCCAAACCATAATACCCTCCCTCACCTCTCTCCTTAATCCTCGCAAAAAAGCCGCAAGACTCCTTTATCCCTCCCTTATTCCTCCCATCATTTTTATTATCCCTCATGCGCTCGCGCAAAGGCAGCGAGCCCAGCCACGCATCCTTCTCTCCCCGGCGCGCGCGCTCCTCAATCGAAATCACCTTCCCCGGTAGTCGTCTCCGTCCTCGGTCGCTTTCCAAGCGAAAAAGGAATAGAGATAGAGCCGGAGCGCGCTCGGGAAGGGAGCGAGCGATCCTCTTGCTTTGACGTTATCTCGCGCTCGAGCGAGCGGAGGTTATCTCTCCTCGCTCGCGGGCTGCTTTGAAGGCTCGCTCGCTCGCTCGCTCGCGGAGCGTAAATAGGTGCCTCGAATAAATGATGACGCCGGGGCCTGGAGGTAGAGCGCGCGGTGAGCGAGATATCGGAGCGCGGATGCAGCTTTGTAAAAGAGGGAGATGAATAAAATGGCTGGGAATGGGCCGGAAGAGGGATATCCTCGGATTGTTAAGGAGGGTTGAGTTAATGCGAGCGCTTTTTTGTTTAATTCGAGCGGCTTTGTTGAAGGTAGGTGCTTAGTTGAACGATGAGGACTGGGTAAATAATTAGCGGGCTTGATTTCGGCGTTCGTTGATTTTTAAACTCCGAGCGTGCGGAGTAATAAAAATCAAGCATCCAGACGAATGAAAGAAAAGAACGTCATAAAGTCAGTCGAGAGGTAGAGTAAAGAGGGTCAGACGCGATTTGGCATTTTGACAAGGGATTGAAGAGGATCTCCCGCCGCTCTTCCAGAAACACACGGAAATACCTCTCCGAAATTGCATACAGGCGAGAGCGTAAAAAAGAAATCCAGATCTCCGCCTCCCAGTCCGTCCGAGAATCAATCCGCATCTAATTACGCAGCGCGCGGAGAGATGGCCGATAATAAATCAGCCGAGGCTTGAAAATCGATGCCCCGCGAACGATTCATTAAACTTTAACTTCTCCCCCTCGCGCGTTCGACTTCAAACGGGCTTCGTCGGGCTCGATTTATCGAAGATCGATGATCGTTACTCAAGGCCGGATTAAAGATTGTCATCCTAATTGACGGCCGGGACGGCGGAGACAGCGAAGCAATAAACGAGGCGGCTCGATTGCCGAGCGCGCGAAATTAAATGAAGAAAAGGAGAGTAAGACGAGGGAGGATGGGGATTAACCCACCGCGGGCCATCCGCCGACCAATTATTAATTGACAAGTTTACTTTCCCCGTCATTAGGCGACGAAAGACGTCGAATCGAAGAAAAGTTTCGGTTGCAAGCGGGCGCAATTACGATTAATAAGTTACTAGCGAGCGCGCAAACTCCTGCTTTATTTCCTCCCCCCCACGGCTCTCTTTCTCGCTCTACGTCGAGCTTCCTTCCGCGCCTTTCGAGGATCGAGCTTTTTGTTGCCGACGGGAGCTGCCGCCGCCGTTGCCTCATTAAGGAACTTTCGCTGAGCTTAACGAGTGCCAGAGCGTTCGGGAATTCGAAGGTGCGCAAGCACACGAGGAGTTTGACAGGAGACGTTTGAAGACTGGGGGCGGGTTGTGTATGTACACGCGGAGCTAGCGAGTTTTTGGATGGATGGGATTGGCGAGGTTGGATTTTGGGAAGAAAAGTTGGGGAGGGAGTAAGGAGGTTTTTGATGGGGATGTGAAAGTTTGAGGAGAAATTTTTTTTAAGAAAGTTACTGTACTCTTTTATTAATTGGTATAGGATTCAGAAAATTCAAAATATTTCTTTATGTTATACAAAAATCATCCAGATTTTCTTTATATTAAAAAAAAATTTACTATAAATCTAGCAATATTTTCTGAAATATTATTAGATAATTTTTTTAATTTCCACAGTCTGTTAAAAATAAAGTGATTTTTCAAAAATATTTTCTCCGATTTAAAGTTAATAGAAATGATCGGACACAGCAAGTCGCAAATAAATCTTTATTAACCTTATTGAATTTTAATTATTAAATTATTTTATCTAATTTTTATTTGAAAAAGATATTTGAAAAAGATTTTTTGCTTCAAAGTATATACTTGCAAAAAAATTAAAGTGCAAGTGTACTTTTTACCCAGCACAACTGAATCCTAAGCAAATAAAAATAAAATTCACAAATAAATCCACACATTCCACTAAAAAAGCACATTAAAGTCAACTAAACCTTCACCTTTCCCACGCAAAAACTCCCAAAGATTCGAAACTCGCGATTCGCAATATTAAATCCGTTCTGCTTTCGCCCCGCTGGCACGCGAGCCTCTACACACACATCCCAACCGGAGAAATCTGCCGAAAGCTATCCATCGCTGAATTATATCGAGCGCCATTGTAAATCAAGAAGCGATATCGAACAAGAGAGAGTACACAGAAAAGTCGATATAGTCCCGAGAGCCGCGCTCGAGACTAGCGATCGGCGGCCTCCCCGATGGAATTGTAAAAAGAGAAAACGGTTATACGGACAGATATAGAGCCTGTTTTTCCCGGTGTAGAGTTCACTCGCGGATAAATCCGAGGCGAATCAAGGTCGCTCTCGTGCGCTCCGCTGTAATTCAAACGCCAGAGCCGAGAAAAGAAATCGCAGTTTCAATATCGCTAAGAGCTAATGTTTATTGATGGCTAACGATCCGAGCGACGATCGGTATTGGAAATCGGCGAAGGTTGGATTTCGATTTTCTCGTCGCGCGAGCGATTTCTTTTTTTTTTAGTGGGAAACGGAGTAGGTGTAGTTCTGATGTTTACGGCGTGTTTGCGTTTTTACGAGATTCGTAAGAGCCGGTTGCCGCGCTGTCGCTTGAGGAATTTCATCGGTGCGTGAACGGCGAGCCGATCTAATTTTTATCGGTTATTCAAAACCAGTCATTGAATTAATTGATCAATGTCACTAATAGATCACGTTGCGAAACTTTGTATTCTAGTTCTCGGCCGTAAAAACCTAATCATAATAAAAATTGCTCGAGTTCCGATAAAACCTCTACGACTCGGTTACCGATCGTAAATCAGAAAACGACAGCCGATTTTCCCTTCGACAAACCCGCCGAATGCCAGACTTTACAGCTCGAACTAATCACCTACACTTTTTTTCCAGCACACAAAGCTGAATAATCCCCCGCCAAATAAGGCCACGAATTCCTGGCACCTCCGATTCCGCTAAAACCGGCGGACAAAAGCCGATTCCTCATAAACACGTCGGCGGCTCGCTCCTCAGTGTCATTGCTGGGATAATCGCGCAGGTGGCAGCCGCAAGCGGCTGGCTCAGGTGTCAGGTGCTCCGGATTCCTTTAGCTCCTTCTCCTTCGCCGCTAATCGTTTCCCAACGGCGCGGACTCCTTTAACGGTCATATCGCTTGGAAATGCATCGACGAGAGAAGAATTATCGTTGCGACCGCAGGATACGTCATGCGCGCGCGTGTATATACGTAATTGCGCGCGCTTTATGGGCTCTACGTGCACTTGGCCGTGGATATGTAGGTCGAGCGAGGTTTTATTTTTTCTAGGTCTCGTGTGTTTTTTATCCCTCTGTTTTTGTCGGAGAGGTGTTGTAAAGGAGGCAGTATTTCGCTGATTAGCGTGGACTAGTGCGGCCGAGTGATGACGGTGTATTTAGCTTTGATGGGCTCGGAACAGTTAGGAGAATTATAGCTGTTTAGCAGAATGAACGCGTGGGTACATGAAATATTCATGGGAATATTCGCTCTACGGCGTGAGGTTAGCTTAGTGCATGCACGCGGCGCGGCTACGGACTTTTAATGTAATAATTGGAAATTTGATTTATTTTACCGTTCGCCGGGGCTTCTTTTTTCGCGCAGCGCGGTATTACCGGCAGTGATACTTTATTGTAAAATTTTATTCTTCGGACGGGTTGTTAAATTTTGATTCGAGATAAATTATGTGCGATTTTCAAATTGTACATTTCGATAATTAAAATTTACACTGCTCTTATTTCACCGGCGAAAATTCCCATTCACCCCGATCATAAATCAAAATCCAGAAACACCACCCGTAGCCGTCAAATAATCATCCCGACACCTCAACCCAAATCAATAACCAAAGCAAAAACCCCCAACCCACACTCGCTGACCCATCATCGTGCCCTTCAGCCTGTTCATATAATCAAAGCCCTGACGAAAAGAAACGGAGAAGCCCCCCCTGGACGCATCGCGATTCGCACTTGTCAATCAGCGGCCGAATTTAATTGACCGCGCGGCGCGCGCTCGGAAATCGATTCATGGAATTAGAATTAATCTAGGCATAGAGCCGGAGGTGAGCGAGATGGATAGATGTGTGCCGCGGCCGGATTCTCACGCGTATGAAATCAGAAGATGTGAGGAGGAGGAACTAGAGGATGGAGGGAGGGGAGAGAAAGTGAGTTTGATGGATGCATTTGTAATTGTTGGATGCGCGTGGGTGGCTGAGTGGGTGTGACGTGAAGTTTGGGAGCGTTGAGTTTGTTGGGGATTGGAATGGGTGACAAAAATTAGACGGTTAGTGAAATGTGAGTTATTAGTTATTTATTAGTGGAATGAATTGGTACAGTGTTTGATTAATGGGTTGGGGGGTTTTATATAGGAGATGGAGATTAAATAAGTGAAACCAGTTTTAATTTTTATTGGAAAGAACAGAGTGGTTATTGTTCGATCAATGTCATAATTTAGACAGCAAGCATTGGAATTTCTGGATATCGTAGTACACACTCAAGTAACTTTTACGTAACTCAATAGATAATTTTTCACTTCATCTACGTACTCAATCCACATCAAACTAAAGCACATGAAAATCACACACCCAACCTAATCAATCCCCACCTCCCACAAAAATTCAAAATCCATCTAACAAACCCAGCCAAACAACCGCCCCAACAAACCAGCAAAGACAGCCATCCCGAAAGAAAAACAGACGAAATCAAAACCAGCGCTTGGCCTCCCACGAGGAGGAAAAAGACCGCTCGCCCGTATAATAACGATCGAGCCGTCGCTCTTGCGTCCAAACGTCACCCGTGTAATAATCCCGCGCGTGCGACGGGCCAGAGTCGGCCTTGTGTAGCCCTACTGGCATCCATAAACCTAGATAATCATATCTCCGGGGCGCGACGCTGCGAGAGGATGATATGGTATTATATACGGAGCGAGCGCGCGTAGAGATACAGAGCCGCGTGTGAACGCACGGAGATGGACTTCCGGCGGGTGGCTGCGAGTTTCTGGTCTTTTGTCTTATTTTGGATTGATGCGACGTAGTGGGGGGTATTAATAAGAATTACGCTGGGAAATGACAGGATTGCGCGGGCTTTTTGTTTTTGAAAGCTGGATTGCGCTTTTGGAATTCGAGTGTTTTAAGAGATTATTGAGCCATCGGGGATGATGAGGTTTGATTGCCGTTTCGAATGGATTATAATAAAAGATCGCGCGCGAGGGGGTACATAGGTGTAATCAGGAATGATCGTATGTGATTTCGTTCTCGGGTGTTTCAGTTTACATTGCGGCTGCGTTCTAAGAATCGCACTATACGTCCACGATTTTTCCAAGTCTTAAATACAGTAATAGACATTGTTTTCTTAGCAAAAACAACATCGCGGAATATCAATTAAAACTCTATTTTCTCCTGTCGCAACTTTCAATCGTGACTAGGAATTCGCCATTAGTCATTCTCCACCACAACCACAGAAGGCCAAACCATGCGTAAACAAACAAAACAGACCTCCGAGAATTAGCGAAACCATTTTCCCATAAAAACACACAATCATCATCAGATCTCGCAGGCCCCCGATAGCCAGCTCTCCCGAACGCAAACCTCAAAGCCTCCGTAAAAATGCCTTTCCACTCTCCCGCGTATATATATCCCAGCCGACTCACCTAACGAGACTTGAGCGCCGGCGAGATTAACCCGCCGCAGAGCCGCAATAAAAATAGTTTCGCGCAATTTCCGTCCCATTACCCTCGCCTGCGCGCGCCGTTTGTAAATCATCTAAAACTGACCTCTCCCGCGCTCGCGGTCCACTTTCCTTACGACACAGGCCGTTAAGCCAGCGTAAAACGCCTCGCGCTTTATTATCGATGCAAACGAGACACGAGGATAATCGAGCTCGCGCGTTTAGGGCGCGCGTGTAAAAACGAGTTGAATTTTAAGGCTTGAGAGAGAGGAGAGGGCAAAAAACGCGCGCTCCAGTTTTGCGGAGCCGAGCGTGAAAGTCGCGGATCGTTCGCGGGGCGAGCTTTGAAAACGGCGCATTCGGTAATCCTGTCTTTGCCGAGCGTTATACGAGCGCCGCGGGCCTCGTAAAACGGCGAGAGTAAGCGCCGTTGGATTACGTCGGCGAGTTTGACGCTTTATGGAGCGAGAGCGAGCGGTTTGTTAAACGCAATATTTAAAGTTTCAGGCTGGGAGGTGTGAAGATGGGATGTTCGAGCGATTGAGGCTGGAGGTTGAGGTGGATCGGATCGGTATGGGGAAGTTTGTGGTAGAAATTGTAATGTGTGTCTTATATAGAATTAATAATTAAAATTGATATTAAAATGATTGTCTCAACTATGTGGACAAAGTAGATAACAATGAGTAGGTTGTGTCACTGTGGTCGAGTAAGGATTGATCGAGGTCAAGTTTTTTCTTTTCCGATTGCCGAGAGTGATCGATAATTCAAAAGGTGTAGAGCAGAAAAACACGGAGGTTTCTTTTTTGGCCGTAGTAATAAAAAGAACAAATCATCTTTTATATAGACCAAACAGTTTTTGTTTATAAGTGTAAATTTAAATGCAGTTTAACACCTTAAATTTTCAACAGCATTCTTTCTAAAGATAGAATATTGCTTCTGTCTACTATCAATCCATAATTATAAGAATGAAAAAATTCTACAACACAAACAATTTTTAAAAATTACTTCCAAGCTAAAAATTAATCTTTACACCTAAGAGATCTTTTGTACATAGATTTTTCTCGATGATTTGTTTAATTTTTTTTTATAATGGCAGAAAATTAATATATATAAAGAAGATGTTTGTAAAATTAATATTAAAATAAATGGAAAAACTGTTGTCCCATGAGCATAGAAACATTATTTAATCATTTATTAATGTTATCTATATATTTTCCATTTAATTATTACGTTACTAAATAGACATTGGTATTAAACCGCATTTTAATATTTCATTGCGATACATTGTTGTATACTTTGACATTAATAATGTAAAATTTAATTTATAAAGCAGTAATTGATATGAATATTTTATTTTATATTATAAAAAAAGCTTTTAGACATATTAATTAAGTGTTAAGCCAAAACCTTCGTTTATTAATTATTTCTGTTAAATAATTTTCTATAAGACCTTTAAAGTTATTTTTAATATTTAGGTAATATTAAGAGGTAATGTCGACTGCTGGTCTGCTGACGTATCGCTAACAATACATGAAAAGATAACACGGTTAAAAACACGCGTGTAGTCTGTTAACTGAATTGTCTGTTAAATTAACAGACAAAATATATCGATTTAAAAGACATTTTGTCTACTTACTTCAAAAGTGACATTTTTTGTTTGTTAATTTATAACAGACAATTCAATTAACAGACAAAAAATGTTAACAGACTACACGCGTTCTTTTAACCGTGAATATAACTAATGTTTAGCGATTTTTACTATTAAGTAGATTTATCATGAAATTTCATTTTATTTTTTGATAATAAAAACAATTTTATATATTTGTAATTTAAGATAATATGAAAGTTTAGATATAGTAAGTACAATTATTATAGTTCTGCTTGGATTGATCACACGTTTTATTCTTCATCTATCAAAAATGATCATAAATTTACTTTATTTAGTTAAGTTTTAGCGATATTCTCCTATTTCAATTATTTTACAAGTATGATTTTCTAACGTACAGTTTTTGTCCCAACAATTTTATGTACATTCATTATTATTAGATTTCATTAAAAATATGAAGTTCAACAATACCACCAATATTACGCTTTCTCTTTTCGAGTAAGCAAAAGGATGATTTAGGTTTTATGCTTGACTGGCATACCTCGAATTTGGTTTTTAGACATTTGAAGCCTGACATTAAAATCACTAAAATTATTTTAATTTACAAATAAGAGTACAATTATACTCTTAAACGTGCTGTAATAATTTTTTTCCTTACTGCTAACAATATGATATAATAAATTTCTAAAAACAGAAAGGTTTCTTTTATTCGTCAAAATCCACAATATTTAATCAACTTTTTTAATTAAATTTTTAAGACGCTTAATATAGAATTCGTGAAAGAAAAGTTTAAATTTGAAAATTTTAAATTCAAAGTAAAAATGCACGCAAGTACGAGTAGAATAATTGAGCGTATAACTTGTGGTACTTGAATCTTTTTGACTTTAGAAGCTAGCGTTGCTTCTTTTTAAATTTTAAAACTAAATTTTTTGTGAATCACTTTTTTGCATTTTAAATCAGATTTCATCTCATTTGCAAAATTCATACTTTTGCTTCTGCAGAGGGATTTAACATTTTTCATGCAAAAATTTCACACGAAAATTTTATGATAAATGCAAAAATGTTTCAAATGCATAATCCATAATCTGCTGAAATGTAAGACTTCTAAGAATCTATACTATTCATACATTTATCAATTTTCCGTTTTTACTCAATTTTTTTAGTAGAAATCAGAGAAGGCGGCAATATGATTGAAATATTTTAGATCCAATGGAATAAGTTCACTTAGATGGCAATTTTAGCAGCTAAGAAAAAGAAGGTATTTGATTTTACTAAAAATCCGATTTTTCCCAACTCTCCCTTACATTGTGCAATTTATTTTGCCGAATTTATCCAACATCCAGAAATATAAATTTCTTACTCGTCGATTTAAATACTCAAATCCTTCGCTCACTAAACGCTCCACACTCTATTTTAATCCCAAAATCAAACCAGCCAGCAACTCTTAATCACCCTATCACAATCGTCAAACGCTCATCAAATCATCACCATCCCCAAACCCCTCAATCCTCAATCTCCGTCCCTCACCCCCCAACCTCAGTAATACATCACTCTCCCAACGATTAGTCGCGCTCCAATCTTTTCATTCGCCGATATCCTCTCGGCAGCTCCGCCGGCGCGCTCGTTAAAAAAGATTCGCTCTCTCTCTCCTCCAGCGGCGAGAAAACGTTTATCAATCATCGTAACCGATACATTTATAACGCGAACTTTCCGCGCGTTATACCAACTCTCTCTCTCTCCTCTCTCGGAACAAGAAAAGGAAACAGAAAAGTTTCGCCGTTTTAGGATCGCCGCGTCAAACTCCCGAGCCAACTGCGCGCGAGGAAATAAATAATCCATCGAGGCCGCCCCGAAGACGGATGACTTCGCGCGCGCGATCGTAAAGCCCTCGAAAGTTTTACGATAGCTCGGAATTAATCGTCGCGCGCCGCCTAATCTCGACTGAATTAAACCATAATACGGCGCGTATATATATGAAAATCGCGAGCGGCCCCCGGGGGAGCGCGTAAGTAAATTGACCAATGTCAACTCGAACGGATTCGACGGTTTATGGGGACGTTTTCTTTTTTTATATACGCGCGCTGAGACGCCCCGGCCGTTTTATGATGGGGAGAAGGGTAACGGCGCGCGCTGTAAGTGCCGTAATGCGAGTTGGGAATAGCGCGGGCGTTCGCGGGATTATTGCTCGAGCGATTGGGAGTATTAAATTTGCAGAGGAGTTACGGGAGGAGGTTTGGGAGGACGATGGGTTTTGTGATTTTGAGATTTTTTTTATGGGTTTTGGAGTGGGTTTGGGGTAATGATTTTGCGGGGATTGTGTTTTGTTGTGTGCGGGTTTCTTTTGGTCGTTGGGAAGATGGAGAATTAAAAAGGGAGAAGTAGAGGTTTTGTGGATGTGTTTTTGAAGTTTTGCACGTGTAGTTTTAATTTTTGAGTTTCTTTTATAAAGTAACTGTTGTAGAATCACGACGACGTATAAGCGGTATAAGCTTTGATGACGAAAGGTAATTTGATTTTTTTGATTCTCGTATTTATTAAAGCGTAGAAAGTAAGAAACGTGAAGTTAATAAGAGATAAATTTATAAGTTTATTGTCTTTAAAGAAAACACTGTAAGATGTGATAATTAAAACTTCATGTTTATATAAACACGAAAGCCTTACCTTTTATAGTGACTTAAGTGCATTTCGTAATTAAATTTCTCGGGAAGATTAATCAAAATGAAATAAAGTAAGAATAGCTCACGATTAAATGGAGGCTAAACAGCCGAGTGTTAAAATAGATTAACCTTATTTGTTGAGCCGCTGCGGCGATAAATAAGAAACGTCGTACTTTGTTTTCTCGTTTGGTCCTTCAATTTTTTAAGGAATTCTTAAAGCGCCTTAATATTCCATTTAAGATAAAAACAAGCAATTAAATCGCAACTCTTGACAGACTTACTCAACAATTAAAAGCGTAAAAAATAACTCTCCCCGTAGCTTTTTTTAATAAGGCTCTTTATATAACCCAGCTTTTACATCAGCCATCTGCTTTAAACTAAGATGTTTCTCTGAAATGTAGTCTACGTTGTAAAACATTTACACCACTTTAACGTAGTAAATAAACTTAATTAGCTCATCCTGCAGAAATTTTAAAAACACCGACCATCCAACTCATCCTCCCCCGCGTTTAATGTAAAATACCACTTTTTTAAAGGCAAACACTTAAAAGATTTACCCGATAAAAAATTTAACTTCAAAATTTAAAATAAATCTCGCACATTCACAATAAAATCCAAAACAAAGATTCCAACATATTAAAACCTCAAAACAGTCTTCACCAACGATATAATTCCACTCTATCCCCAATACCTACAAAGCAGAAATTCTCAAGTCCCGCGGAAAAAAGGCAACCCCTGCTAATTACACCGTCGTTTATGCTTCGTCGTTAACGCCGGGGGCTGCACTTAAAAAATTTACTCTCCACCGCGCCTTTTAAAAAAGCGCGCGCACCTATATACGAAGCAAGCGAGCGATAACTTCGCGGCCGATCTGCTTGAAACGATAGGCCGGCGTTATCGGCTCGAGCTCGCAACGAGCTAGGTGTAAATGGAATCTCCCCTATTTTTTTTTTTAAGGAGCGACTCCAGCTGCCGCGGAGAAATTGCGGCTTTGTTTGTACTTAATTAAAGGGGCGTAGTTGAAGTTTTCCACTTTTTTGTGAGCGAGAGTTAAACTACCTAAAAATTACCTAAAAATCATTCTTCACAAAACACATCATCTCCCCAACAAACTCCCATACACCCAGCGCTCGAAAATTCACTCTCAACCACCCACGCGCTCGCTTAATCAGCGGTGCGCGTCCCGAATGATTCACGAGGCGCGCAAAATTTTGGCCTCCGGCGACGCTCGCGCCAGGTGCGCAACGCCAACAGTTACTTACACGCGCACTTACAGTACCGAGAATTACGCTCCGGAGCTCCTTTCGAAACTCAAAGCCGAAGCTTTCCCCTCGTTATACACTCGGCCGATATTTCCGTAGTTTTCGCTATACTTTTGCCCGGCTTTTTTCGTAACGGTAGTTTTTGTCGAGGGGATAAAGTTTTATTGGTCGTACGCGAGATTTTGGGAGACCGGCCCGAGTGCGGAGCGATATTGAGGTAGAAAGTTGCGGGCGTTGTATAAAATTTAAGGAGATTTTATGCAGATTGTTATTTTTCGAATTACTTGCGGGACGTGGAATTCTTAAGGATTTGGTTTATGCCGCGGCGTTGCGCCCGTGGAATATTTATGGAGATTGTAAAAGTGTTACAACAAAAGGCCCGAGATAATTCGAATCGAGCGGGGAGTTGTTGTTTATAGTTTGCGCGCCGGTTTTTTCGTTAAATTATCATCTTAACGTTGCGTTTAATCAAACAAGATTGATAATGTATTCCTCCGCCGCGGAAGAATAAATCGAGCGATTTATGCTAATCAGTTTATTCATAGTTTTGCAAATATAAATTAAGATTCTAGCTATATATTATTCAAAGATTTCAGTTTGCAGTATATCTTTCCGAGTTATTATTTTAATACCCAACATTCCAGCTTTATAGTCCCGCTCGCTTTTTCAATACCGGACGTCAGCCCTTACTTATTAGAAACCAGGTCTGACAAAGTTATTTTCCCTACGCTGAAAAAGCTTCCGATCCGGCAATCAGCTAGCCGCAAAATCCAGAAGGCGCTCGTTATCCCATTACGCTCCCAAACTAAAGAATATATTCAAATTTCTCTAAAAAGCTAATAATAGAGCAATTCCCCCCGACGACCTCTTCGAAAACCTTCCCAGCACTTGTCTCTCTGTCCTAGCTTTCACAAAAGCCCCCCAAAAAAATCTTTGAAAAAGCGTCTAAAAAATTAAGGGAACGCAGCCTCGTAACTCCCCGTACGACATAACTTCATTCGCTCAAAGGGCACACGCAGGCGCCTGCGTAAGCCGGCTTTATCGCTCTCTCGTCCAGCTCGTCATTAGCATCATCCTCGAGCGTCCTATAGAAAATAAAAGCAGAGGCAAAAAGTCCGGCTCTTTGCTAAAGTTTAGCGTTCAAGAAGGAGAGCGAAGGAAAAAAAAAAGAAGAAACGTCGTCTCCTCGAAAAGTGAGCGGTGTATGCGCTGTGCATGCGCTAGAGATGCTTTTCTTTTCAGCGCCGGGCGCAGTAAAAGTTAAACTCATTGCCTTTCCAGCTGCTACTGGTGCATTGCTGCCTATTCAGGGCGCGCTGAGCCGGGCTCTTGAAAAATTCAGGCGGACGTGTAACGACCTCCTGCTTTCTCTCTCTCTCTAGCTTGCTCTCTGACGTATAGCGAGGGAACCGGTGCTGTGAGGTCAGTGCGCGAGGTCGGAATTCTCGGGGCTGGATGAGCGCGATTTTGGGATATATGCGGTTTAATTAGTTTCGGGGAGTTTGTTGTTTTGCGGGATTAGTCCGGGTGCGGTTGAACAAATGAATAATTTACGTTTTGCTATCAGAGGATTTTGTTCTATTTTTAATCTATGGAAAAGATGAACTGTAGTCTGCTGCCGAGCGACGGCCGTATCTGTATAAAGAAAAAAATGTATGACGTATATATATCATCCCGCATGTTCTCATCATCGCTCCGGCCCTACGCAACACGCCAGAGAATAAAACGAATCAACCCAACAAACGGGTAATATCTCCGGGACCGAGTCTCGAATTTTCCCGCGCTGCGTTAAATTGGCTTAATTACAGATGCTAATGCCTACCACTCAACTCCATATTCTCATTACAAGTGGATATACCATCGACTTACACACAGTCCCATAATCCAAATTTGGCTGGAAACGCTTCGACAGCCGTGACTAGGCCACGATTGAATTCAAGAACACATCTACCACTCCACACGCGCATATACACACACAGAACAACTATAACATTCTCGATGCGCATCATATCTACGCATGCTACATCTCCAGAGAACACCGCGGCTAAAGAGACGGAGAGAAAGAGAGACGAACCGCAGGACGAGCTCTCGTGTTTGCGGTATGACACCGGCTCTCCTTGCGCCTCTCTTTCCGCCAATGCATCCAGCCGTCTTTGTCTCACGCGAAGAAAGAGGCGAGAAGCCAAAGCCGGCGTCTTAGAATACCTTTGAACGCGCGGGCTCTTTGGCAGTTCGAAAACACACGAGCTTTGGCACGGAGAACGAGAAAGCCCGGGAAAAGAGCGAGCTTGCGGGGGAGCTTTGCCCAAGCGGGGCTTCCATTTGCCAGAAGTAAATGAGCTGCATCGCGGAGGAGTGCTCTTTTACTTCTTCTTTTCGTGGCAGTCTGCGCGATTTCTTTTTTCGGGCTTTTCGTTAATTGGAGTCGCGGATGGTTGTGCGGATATTGCGCGTTGTGGAATGTTGGAAAGAAGTTTTGGGAGTGTGATGATGATGCGTTTTCTCGTAAACTAATGTTTCTATAAAATCTATAGATTTTGAATAGAAAGACTTAGTATAATGATGAAAATGTAGGTCCCCTCCGACTGTGAAAATTCCACTTACACCCCAAAAAATCTGTTACAGCCCATAACCACCCTAAATTCCTCGCGCATAATTATCAAGAATAAAATCGCCCCAGATACATTCACCGCTACACAATCGCAAACTCACAAAAGCATCTCCGTATTCCCCTCATCTCTACGGAAACGACGGCGCATAATAACATCTCCAAACAGAAAGGAAAACAGCTCCGCGGTATAGTTACGTTATTGGGGCCGGCTTTTCGTATGCGCGATATTTTCGAAAAACACGCGAGGCAATGCGCCGCTTTTTACGAGACCGCACGCGCGCATTTTAGGGACCATTTCCTGCGCGAGCTGCTAGCCAAGGGCTCTATATATGCGTCTTTGAATATGTACGCTAAGGGCTGTGGGAACACAATGCAATGGGGTAGATGTATGTGTGTGCGTGGAAAGAGAGCGGAGGGGAAGGTATTGAATTCAGCGAAATGCGGTGTAGTACATTTGCATGATAATACCGCTCGACGTTATAGGATATAGACGTGACGCGTATTAGGAGGTGCTTAAGCGATGTTTGAGATTCATTTTGTCGGGTTGTTAAAGACGCGTTATTGTGAAAGGAAAATCTATAAATTCAATTCATTCGCGGTTCTCGATACGTTCTCAAAATTCTCTTCAGCATCTCGACAAACCTTAAGACGTTAAATTAATCTCCCAATACTTTCGATCCACCAGACACTTTTAAAAACCCAGCATTCGGTAGAAAATAAAACAACAAAAACCGATGCACCAAACATACATACGCAACGAGCCAGCACAAGATCCCTATACATGTACACTCACTCCCCATAACACAGCCAATTACATATCGGCCGCGCATCCCAGCGCCCAAGTATACATCTGCATCCTTACCCAGCTTCGATCTCCTCGCGCACTCGGAAATACATTCCGCCTCGATCTGTAATGACAAACGTGCATACAAGACCTCGACAGCTCCAAATGTATGTACACACACACACGTGCATATATACATTCTCCTTCGCGGCGAACTTATATACAAGCGACAATGCATCATCCACCGGGGAACATATCGTACACGGGCGTTTCCAGGCGCGTGTGTCTAACTTATCTTAACTACCTGAGCGAACAAGCCCGGGGTCACGAGAACAGCGCGTGTACCTGAGAAATGTCGTAATGTCCGCTAATGACGCGGGAGGGGGAATGAAAAAGAGATTTTCGGGGATAGATCGGCTTGATTTATATTCAAGATCGATTTTAGGGAATTTCGAAGGAGAGAGACAAAGATTTTTCGCGAGAGGAGCGAGATTTACGGCTCTCTCATTGTTGGCGGGCAGTTCGGGTGTGAAGTATATGCGCGGAGGAGGTGTGTGTATACATAAGAGATGGATATAGGCGAAGGTTTGATTTACGCCGCGAGCCGCTGGGATCTCGTTACGTTATTTTATTTTTATTTTACACCGAGGTGCTGGCTCTCGATCGTTGGGCCCGTTTGATGAGATGCTGTAAATTATTTTAAAATTTCGATTGTAAAAGAGCCGAGTGAGTTTTGACGAATTTTTCGCAGCGTGGATGTTTTTTTTTGGTTTGAGATTCAAAGAGTACCTGCGAGTTCTGGGAGTACTTATGGACTGATTTACAAGGAGATCTTACTGGCTGTTGTAAATCAAAGTGTTCGGCAATAAACGCATGGAAGAGCTGGTTTGATGTGCAATACGTACCTGGAACAGAAAAATAAAATAGTCGTTATTCGATTGAGGTGGAGTATAATAAAAAAGTATTTATTAATAATGTTTTCTTTAGTGAGAGTGCGCTTAGGAAATAGTTTTTGATTAATGATTTTTTAAGGTTGTATCAGCGCTAAATTACGATTTATAGATAAAGTTCGTGAGTGTGCAAAAATAAAGTGATAATAACTCAACCAAGACGAATGAATTAGTAATCATCAAGATTATTAATATCAATCTCCGTGCCTAACGACTCGTAAGACTCCGATAACTCCCGCCAAAATCTTTCAAAAATCCTCAAGTCCAACCCATACCCAAAGCCATAGCTTTTCAATTCCCCCGTAATGATCCAGCTCGCACCCAACCGTTCCCAGAACCTCCATAAAGCAACTCTCCCCTCCCATCTCTCTCCTCACAAAACGAAATTGTCAGTCAAACCCGTCAGAGCCGGAAAAAAAAACGACGCACATTCACACACATAGGAATCCGATCTCTATTTCGCTCTCTCCGGCAGAAAAAAAAAGGCATAAACTAGCCAGGGCGACGTATAAACACGAGTAAAACACGGCCGTTGTCATTCACGGGAGCCGCGGCGGGGTGCCCGCAGCGGGGCGCGCAGCCACACGCAGCTAGCTGTATCCTCCTCTCAAAGGCCGAGCGAGCGAGCTCCTCGAGGCGTAATGGATTCGACTTTTCGGGTTATTAAGGCGCGGCGTGTTTTGCAGATATAACGGCGGGGAGGCTTGGAGAGGATGTATTAATGGATATGGCGTGGAGGTTCGATGGATGCGAATTTTTGGAGTTTTTTGGGGTGGAGTCGTTGGATGGTCGTTATGGGTTTTTTTTGGGAGGGGATGTGGATGGTTGGAAGAGGGGCTTATTGTTGAGGAAGGTATGTTTGGGAGGTTGGGGATTGTCAATAACTTTATTAGGGTGGAGATGGGAAGATATAGAATTTCAATTTGGAAGCTTTTTGAGCGATGTGAAAGGTATTTCTTGTAAATTCATGGACGAATAAATAATTTTGTTTTTTAAAAATGTTTTCGTCACGCATCATGAACAATGTTTTCAGCAACATAAATTTTCCAAAAAGCGACGATAAATGCAGCATCCCGGGCGTATTGTCAACATCGCTCGCCAAGTGCAAAAATACAAGCCCCGCATCAACAATAAAAAGCAATCAAAAATACAATTTCCCCGCGCGCCTAAAACTACTATCGCCAAAATTTATCCAAACAAAAACTATTCGTCAACCCAAAACCCCCGTTCTCCAGCAACCAAATTAAAATCGCGAAATAATCAGCGCGTCGCGAAAAAAAAAATTTTTCACACCGCCAAAGTAAACCAAAAGTCAATTAAGCGGCCGGCTAACGTTGCGTAAAAATGAAAAGAGCCGAAGCCCGGAGGACAAAGGCGTGCCTCGGTGCATTCGGAAATTTTCAATTTGACGGTAATTACGGCTCCTCATCTGCGCCTGACACAATTCGTTCGTTAACCGCGTAAAATAATAATTGTTATTCGGGCTACGCGAGCGCGCGAGACCAGCCGTCGGCGCGGGACAGGCGCGCAGCGCATTGACGTTTTATTATGGGGCGCATTCCGCAGCAGCCGAGCAGCAGCCCCGCAATATGACAAATCGCCGGAGCGTGGGCTATGCGCGGCCCGCGCGCGAGTTTTTCGGCAAATTTTCGGCGGAAGTTGGGCGCGCGCGAAAAAATGGGAACGCCGTGACGCTGCAATTCTTCGAGCGTGCTTTTTCGGCTTTTATTGCGGGGGCCTTTGTATTATTATAATTCGAGGCTTTATTTTCGGGCAAATATTTGGATTTAATATAATATAAAATTTTTATTTTATAAGTTATTTCATTAAGTTAGTATTTTATTTTAGCGAGTGGATCAATAATTACTGCAGGTAAGAAAAACTATAAATTAACGGTGTCCTGAATCTTTAACGCCTTCAAGAGTACAAATAAATGTACACAATAGAACACAACTACACAATGTGAAAGTAAAATTTATCCTCCCAAAGTAACAATCCTAACAACGGATTTCAATTGCAAAATCAAACTCGAAATCCCGCTTCGAAATTCCGTCCAGCCGGCTTCGAAGATGTCTTACCCGAGCCTCGCCTCGAACAACTGGAAATCCTAAATCTCCCCCTTCCTCCGGCATAAGTAGTCCTTCATTATCCATCAATGTGCATTCATCGCTGCAGAGATGCACTTTTCCCGCGCTCATGCAAAATGCAGCAGTAGCTTTCCCTGCGCGCGTGCGCCGCAACCACCTCAGCTCGTAATTACATTTACGTCTCCTCCACTTCGAAACCCTCGTGAGCGCTTGTATATATACCGGCCCGAGATATATGGGACACTTCGGCCGTATCGGTTCCGAATCTTGAGCTCTCGGCTCTGACTCACTGATTATTTTTTTCCTTAGTAGCGAAAGGGTTGTTTTTGGAACTAATTAGGACGTCCGCGGCGCGGTAATTAAACTGATTTATGCCGGGCGTAAAAGGCGCGGTTTTCGAATATTTAACGAGCGAATGAGTGTGTATCTAATTTCGCATGCGCCGATATCGCTCTGAATTGTAAATGCGTGTTTACATATGTAAAATGGATTTGCTTAATTAAATGCAGTTATTAAATCGAAAGTTTATCCCTGAACGTTTGCCGCTGATACGAAATTTCGAGCGAGTCACCGGCAGCAGCCGTCCCCCAAAATCAAACCAATCCCGGACAAAAAAAAAAAATTATTCGCACCCGATCGCCGAATAAAAACGTTAAAGTCAACGTCCGCGTTTCGTCGCGCGAGCTAACAAGCCGTGTTTTCCGCATCGAATTTTTCCCGGCCTCCTCTCGCATTTGAATGGCTGACGAGCCTGGCCCGAAATTCCGAATTTATTTTAGCGCTCTCCGTGGCGCCAAAGTTTGCCAAACGAATCGGGCGCAACGATCCTAGCAGCGGCGAAGGCAGGAGGGGAAAACGGCTCTCTGGCTCCGCGCTGCACTGCAGAAAACGCAAACTAGCTCTCTCTCTCTCTCTCTCTGCCTGGGCGCGAGCTCGCGGCTGGCAGTGATCCCAACATTACGTACTCGTGGCTGGGTTGGCCGTCTGGCTGGATGGGTGTAACGGCTGGGGAGATGGTTTAGCGCGGAGAGATAGTGGTTGTTAGGGGAAAGGTGGATTTTTGGATTGTGGACGGGTAGTTTTAAAAAAAGTATTTTGTTTCGAGCTTTTATTTTGTGATGAGAATTTGATATAAAAAGAAACGTTATCTCTCATAGAATCAAATAATATAGACGTTATAAAGTAATGACTAAGATTAAAAATTTGAATAACAATTTCATTTACGATGCCCAATACTCGTGTCATTCAACGCCCATATCACACACTGACAAACTATCGCAGGAAAATAGTATCAGACCCTAATCAGCAAATATTAACATAGATCAAAGCGATCAGAATACTTTCCAGCCGTCAAAAGCAGTCGACACCTCCGGTGCCAGCTGTCAAGCGCATCGCCTCAAAACCTTCCGTATCGCTTTTCCAGTCGACAGGTGTCTCAAAGCCCACCTCTCTAAAAAAACGAAACGGCAAACGATAACCTTAATCCCTAAACTAAAGGCACTTTCGTTATCACATGCATGTATACAACGAAAGAAAAGGTGCACGCCTATCTGGCTCGGAATTAAACGCGAGCGGTCGCCGTCAAACAGTTGTCCGCTCGGCCCACTCCTGGGACGCACGTGACAATGACGCAGGGGGGGCTATAGTCACGCGCAGTGTCAGGGCCAGCTGGTCTGTGACACGGCGAGGCTGTGGTTTCGGCGCATATACTAGTCGACTAGCAGTGCCAGCCGCTCTCTCGCAGTGGTCTTCGTTGCTTTTGATTTTTGCACGTTTGATGGATATTGCAGCGTGCGGTTGTCGCTGCCGCGCGTGGGAGCATTGTTTTTTATGCTTATGGATACGCTGCTTCGTTAACTATTTTCTAGGCTGCGTTTATTTAGGAATTTGCTGTTTTTTGTCCGGAGCGTTATTGTTAATTGAAATTGTTTTCATTACGTGAAAGGAGAAAAAAAATCAGGGGAGCACGGTTTAATCAACTTGACGGGGCTCGCATCCATCACCCTGGCAGCATAAATGGGAAAAAAATCAGCGGGCAAAAACTAATCGCATCATCACACTACATTGACCGTTACAGTCTCTGGCCGCTAAAGAAAACTATGATACATTTATTTTTTTTTCTTTCTCTCTTTCACTCTCCCCCTCCGTGAGCTCGTTCATCAAGATCCCGGCCTTTAATTTTCTTCCTCGCGCGCGACCGCAGCGCCGAGTAATAAAACAAAAAATCCCGAAAATTCTCACCCTCCTGGATTGGAGCGCGCACGAGTGAGCTGCTGCTTAACGCGATCGGCACTGATCTTCGCTTTTCCGAAGAGCAATGAGGATTACTGCTTTTTTCTTTCTTACTGGAGTATGAAAAGGAAAGAGCGAATACTGAAGGCAGTCACGTTTAGCGCGTGCGATGATGTAGAAAAGAGACGAGTCGGCTGCTGAGTCATGCGGAGAGAGTATAATTAATATTTTATTAGGACTAACATTTTTGGGAGCATGTTGCGGTAGTGATTTGTGATACTGCTAATTTTCTACCTGGAGTTTGTTAAAGTTTAAAAAAAACTTGATTAAGATAACTCATAATTTAATATAATTAATCTATTGAGTAATATGATATTGGTATTAGGCTAAACTGCAATAATATCAACTGCAGATTGATCAATGAGCAAATTTATAATGCTTTATAAAAAATTATCAGTTTAAACCAGTGTATATTTACGCTTAATACTTTTCAAAGATATTTCTTTGTAGGTAAATAATCCAATGTTCACAATGCAATAAATTTTTCTAATCGTAAGTGCTATTAACGGGAATTTCATATTCATGAAATTCATTTAAAAATATCTTTAATGATAAATAAGAAACCTAACGATATATCTTAAGTATCTATCAGACAGAATTACAACTGATTTATATCTATAAGTAAGAGCTTTTATTTAAAACTTTAATAATTCTGTCGTAATTTATTGTATTTGGTTTATTCAACAGAATTAAAAGTATATTCTTATACCGTATTTGATACGTATCTGCTGATAATTGGTTTATTATAGTAACAATCAATCTAAGGAAGATAAAAAAAAACACATGTAATTTTAAATATCAGAATATCTATATAAAAAAGAGCTAGCTGTTCTATTTATAAACTACCGCTCAGGCGCTATTCATTTTTGCATAAGCAAATTTCGAGATCAGAGTCACAAATTCAGTTTCTTAGTAAGTAAATTACTTACAACTTTATAACTAAGTTACTTTGTAAGTAACTCATAGGTGTAAAAATAAATAGAAATATACGACAACTTAACAAATCATTATGATACTCACTTAAACTATGTACTGACTCAATGTACTCACCCAATCTTCTTTTCTAGTACGATATTAATTAACTTGGGTTTACAGCATCTTTGTAATAAATAAACCTTATATTCTGGAATAATAAATACCTGATATACTTATATTAATACAGTACTTAGCTAATACTTATATTAATACAGTACTTAGCTAGAGTATGCAATGGCGATCCGTATTTGAAATATTCTAATGATTTAACTTTATGCGAGTAAATAAATATCTTCATCATTTTCAACTAGACATTTTAGACAGTATAAAGCTTAATAAAATATAGAATAAAGATAAATTTGGAATTAAAAAGATATTAAAATATAAAAAATTATTTAAAAAGAAAAAAATTAATTTTGATCTTTGTTCAGAAAATATCATTCTATGACGTTTCTCTTCATAAAGTTTTTATCAAATCATTAA